>JH153596.1:219469-258092 GCA_000226015.1 Mnemiopsis leidyi | reverse complement strand
CATGAAGGCTTTCACCCTATAGATTCCTGAAGTCGCCTTGAACCAGCATTCATTCCGATATAAATACTTGTCTCCTTCTTTTCAGCCGTTATTCTCAAAATTTTTACTAGGTTGGTGTTTTGGTGTGAGCAAAAGCGAGTAGCACGCACATTCCTTTGCCCCAGCGACTTATATAGAAATCAAGTCTTGGGGTGAAATCCATGCATTCTCACTGCTCACACATACCTTTTTTTTCTGTAAATTTGTATTTGATATATGACAATGGCATAAAAATGATATAATTGTTTCATTAATTGTTTCATTGTTAAAGGTCTAAAAAATTTTACCATGACCATGGTCATATATTGTTAAATTTTTTAAGGTTTTTGAAATTTTTAGGAGATTATGTGTGATGATGCTGGCATCATAATTTATTATTTATTATTTATTTATATTTTATATTTTGATATTACCATGGTCAAATGGTAAAAATTTTGATTATGGCTATGGGGAAAATCTAAATTTTCTCTGGTCGAAATGGTGACACAAAATGGGACTACTGTGAGTGGACCTAGAGAAAAGAATATTTCTCTAGGTAATTCATGGAAAGGCACCTGGCCGAGTTCGGTATGATCTGTCAACCTCTGCATTGACTTGATTAGTGCTTTACCTATTAAGCAACCAGCATGCAGCCATATGACAGCACACGAAATTCTTGCATGTTTATCAGTGATCAATCCCGTTTGCCGTTACTTTCCCGGTAATACATATCTTCACAAATGTAATGCAGGGTGAGTGTGTTATGATTGTACATCACGGCCCCTCCCGAAATGTTATTCTAAAATCAACTCCATGAGATCTGACTTGAACACGACATCAAGCATGTTGAACGGTTTCAATAACGAACTTAAGTTTTTTTCCAAGCGGGCAGTTGCAGTGACACATGGGGCTTATAATTTCTTGCACCGTCAAAATGACATTCGGTCTTTGCCGGGTGGGTTGATTGGGCAAGTACCCGCTCATTGAGGTCGAAATTAATTGTTGCAGAATGGAACACTTCTACAATTAATTTTAATTTCATATGGTCTTGGCGCACGCGGAGACCGACGCTTTGGTAGTGTCCGTTTCTGCCAATGTCCCACGATGAGCGAGTAGTATTTGTTTGTTTTTTATGCAGTGTTGGAGTTTGAAACTCTATCTTATCTTAGCTTAGCTTAAACAATTAACGTATAAATATTAAAGCTATATTTTTAAATACAACCCGCCCGTAGCCAGCAAAGTTTTAACACTACAACGACTTAAAGTTTTAAAAATAGATAAATATAAATATTTGATAAAATAGCAAGAAAAAATAATGATTAAACATGATTAATGATAGTTATTTATGTTGTATTTGTTTCTGTGCATTGACATTCAACGGGCGATGCGCGTCTAAAATTTATTCGAAATTTTTCTTCGCCAGACCAGACATGCATCTTATAACAATGTTGTAGGTTATCGACCTACAACATTGATATAAGATGTTGAGCTGCGCGTGCGTCCTTACGCCAACACGCGCGTTTGCGGACGTACGTGCGCGTCGCGTCGTCACGTCTGCACTCAACGCTGGGTCAACCCACACTTTGTACAGCAGCGCGCACCCTCCCGTCATTTTATTCTCCTCTATTCGCTTCGAATGAGGGTCGGACAAAGTCAGAAAACCCACACTCTCCATCACTTTATTGTTCGGGTGTGGAAATAAGATATATTTATGCTAGTTACGTTGCGTAGAGAGAGCCGCGCAACACCCGGTAATTTATGATTTGATTAATAAAATGCTGTAAATAAAATTGTTGTTTTCTTGAAAATTTGTTGTTTTCTTCTATTTCCTTCCAAAGAGGGTTGGACAAAGTCAAAATTACCAGGCGGGGCGTGGCTTTCTGTTTGGTCGCCTCCGTTCGTAGCAACAAAGACTGTGATTCCCAGGCAAAGTCAGACAAGTATAGATATTATGAATATCCGTAAATAAATTTTTTATTGAATGTTGAAAGAAGTTTTAAATATTACATTATGATATAGCAATTTCCCAATATATATAAGTAAGTAAGTTCAGAGAAACTTCAGAGAAGTGTCCCTCACTGCAAATGTCCCTGATGAGTGGGTATGTATTTATTTCTATGCAGTGTTGAAGTATTGGGAACTCTTTTTATCAAGTATTCTCAATTCTGATGTTTTTGGAAACTTAATTCTTAATTTAGTTATGCATTTAAAATGAGGGTCTAACTCAATACTATGGCAGATCACTATAATCAGTTGACCATTCGGTCCATTCCCTTAATTTAAGTTTAATAAAGTCTGAAATAGAAAAAGGTTTTGGAATAACTAAGACGTAAATTTATTTATGTATTTCATTGATATATATATGTATCTGCAGTGTGGTGGCTTGCTGAGCCACGCGTCACGGTGTCCAGGTGCTCCAGGCACTCAATCATTAATTGCTTTGCTTGAGTGTGCAAAATAAAAGACATTTAATGATATGTTTGAAAAAATGCTGGGTCGTATGAAAGAATACCGATGCACCTCTAATGGGACCCTAACGCCCAAAAGTGCACCCCTAATGGGACCCTAGTGGGACCTTAATGGGACCTTAATGGTACTCTATCGCCCAAAAGTGCACCCCTAATGGGACCTGGGCGCCATGGCCCAATTGTGGCCAAGCTGGCCCAAATTGGCCCAATGTCTCATCACGGCATTTTGCACCCCTAATGGTACTCTAATGGGACCCTAATGGGACCTTTAATGGTACTCTAATGGGACCCTATTGCCGGTCCATTTTGCACCCGTAGTGGGACCGTAGTGGGACCCTAGTGCCCCTCGAACGCCAATATGTGACCATTTCAACTATTAATCGAAAAGGTAATTCCTAGGTAATTAAGGTTTGTAAACTTGTTGATCGCAGAATTATTCGAAGTCAAGCAGCCGGCACATTTCTATTAAGTGCCCTGGCCGCTACTAAAGTGCCCCGGCCGCTATAAAAGTGCCCTGGCAGCTATTTAAGTGCCTTGGTCGCTAGTAAAATGCGCTGCCCTGGGTGCTGTTCAGTAAAAGAGTGCCTTTTTAACTTTAAGGTTTATGTTGATATTAAAATTCTTCAGGATGAAATTCATTTGTAATTAAAAAGGTCGACAAACAATTTTCAATCCAAAAATCAATAGGATAAACATTACAGAATACAATAAGATTAAATATACCATACTTACATATTTTCAAATTGAAACTGAAGTTTACAAGTTAAACTAATCAAATCAAAAGCCCCTGTGTCACAGCTACTCGTCGTTTAACTTGCATGTCTCGTCTTTTCAAGATGTCGGAGCACTGCTTTGTCAGCTTTTCCTAGTTGATTGTTCGTCCTCCACTAGCAGCAGCAATGTCGTCTCGCACCCTCTCAAAAGCCTGCTGATCCAGTAGGTATAGTTCAGCTACGGGTCGCTTGCGGTTGAATGTTCTCTTTGGTATATTGAGGTCATCCAGGGCTTGCCTCAGGGATGTAGCGTTTGTTGAAGACAGAACCGCATCCTTTACAGTGTTGTACAGGCCCACACAGGCTTCACAGCTTGAAGGTCGGTAGCGGGATCGTGGAGGTCCAGAGGTAGGGATGGTGACAGCAGATGAGGTGCTGGATCCAGAGGGGTTCCGTCTTACAGCTGAGGACGACCAAGGCACTTAAATAGCAGTCAGGGCACTTTTATAGCGGCCAGGGCACTTAATAGAAGTGTGCCGGCCGCTTGACTTCGAATAATTCTGCGATCAACAAGTTTACAAACCTTAATTACCTAGGAATTACCTTTTCGATTAATAGTTGAAATGGTAAAATATTGGCGTTCGAGGGGCACTAGGGTCCCACTACGGTCCTACTACGGGTGCAAAATGGCCCGGCAATAGGGTCCCATTAGAGTACCATTAAGGTCCCATTAGGGTCACATTAGAGTACCATTAGGGGTGCAAAATTCCATGATGAGACATTGGGCCAATTTGGGCCAGCTTGGCCACAATTGGGCCATGGCGCCCGGGTCCCATTAGGGGTGCACTTTTGGGTGATAGAGTACCGTTAAGGTCCCACTAGGGTCCCATTAGGGGTGCACTTTTGGGCGTTAGGGTCCCATTAGAGGTGCATCGGTATTCTTTCATACGACCAAATGCTGTAATTAAAAATTCTACTTTTTCCGAAAATTCTACTGTTTCTGAGCTGTTCCAGTTCACTATTTCATTGTGAATGTAACACCCACATTCGTAATTCTTTTATAACAGGTGCCATTGAAATCAGAATGATATTGGAGGTTTGTGTGGATGATGCCGAATCAGCCATTTTGGCTGAAAAAGGTGGAGCAAATCGCATTGAACTGTGCTCCGCACTAGAATTAGGTGGACTTACACCATCAGTGGGGCTGCTTCAGGAAGTAAAGAAGCGTGTCAACATTCCAGTATTTTGTATGATTAGATGTCGTTCAGGAGATTTTTCCTACAGCTCATATGAAATCTCAACGATGTTATTCGATGCTAAATTGCTATCTGACAATGGGGCCGATGGTTTTGTTTTTGGGTTCCTTAATGAAGATCAAAGTATTGATATAAATTCGTGTTATGCTTTTATGCAATCTCTTTCTCGAGAACTTCCATGCACTTTTCATCGAGCATTTGATTTTATTTCAAAAGATACAAATCCTCTTAAAACTTTAAAGGACATTGGATTTTCTAGAATCTTGACCACTGGTGGTGGACCAAATGTTTCTTCTAGTTTAAATGAACTGAAAATTTTGCAAGCTCAATCTCAGGAAGTGGCTATCACAGTTATGCCAGGAGGTGGAGTCAATGAAGCTAACATTAACTCTTTAAGGGAAATGGGATTCAACGAAATTCACTCGTCCTGCAGTGTTTACACTAGTGATGGTACCTATGGCACACTTTTTAATAGTCCTCTGCCCAATGGCAAGAGAAAAATTGTTTGCAGGAAAAAGGTTGAAGATCTAATCAGCAAATTTAATGCTAAATAACTTTAAATAACACCTTAGTCTATCCCTCAAAGAAGGACACGAAAAGCAACTAAAAGAGTGATGTTTTTGTTGAATTTGAGTGCTGACAGTTAAGATCTATTTTAACAAATTGCCATAGACATGCAGGGTCATTTAAGGGTGGAGTATGTTTATTGCTAAACATTTGTATATGGTTTGATCTAATATTGAAATTTCTATATATCCTGTTCTGACCTTATTATAGAATGCTTTATAATATTGATAAAATCAGCTTTAACGAATCTTTTCATCAGGATGGGGGATTATCCAACAGATGGCATCAAACTCACATTTATCAAAGACATGGCAAAAGGGGATCTTTTGGATCACCTTAAACTTTGTGATGGGACCAAAGTAAGTTGAATTGATGATCAAAAATTGTTGTGCTGACCAATCGTTCGTTTGTTCTTTATTAGTACTGATTACTGAACATCAAGCAAGGCTTTCTACTACCTGTTATTTGTTGTCAAATGCAGAAAATTTTATTAATTCAGTAGTTCCCTGAAAGTTGCCCTGAATGTTACACCTGTTAATTTTCAGGCCATTTTCTGGGATCCTAAACTTAAGGGGCCATTTAATCTTATCATTGATTGGGCTGTTCTGAAACAACATGGAGTCAAGAAAATGTTTGAGCTGCAGGATTTCATTCCTCCCGAAGTAATTGAGAATAAATGGCAAAGTGTTATCATGTTGATACGGTAAGATGTTGTGGTTCTTTCTCAGCTTGTACCTTAAACTACTCAAGTTGATATATACTTGGTTAAGCTGTTAAGGAATGCATTTCTTACTACTGCTGAGATAAGAATTTAGTTTGAGGTTGTTGTAAGGAACAGCAACTGCACTGGCCAACCTCTTCTTTCGTTAATGATCCATCAGATATTGCAACATTCTTCCTTAAAGCTTAAACCCTGACATATAGAGGAAGTTTTTAATTTGAAGAATTCAGAGGTTGTGTGGAGGAGTCGGAAATTTGTTTACTTAATTCTGACTACTCCTCAGTTATGCAAATAAGCATGTTAATTTCAGTCTCCTTTAAAGTGTTACAAATTACCATCAGAGACCTTACCTCAGAAAAATGATTAAAAAACTCTGACTAATGTTATTCATCCTTCAGGCCAAATCTACCTATGATTGACATGATTCACAAGGCTATTCGCTCTGTCTCGGTTGCTCAGAGGGAGAAAATAGATTTTCACATTATCTTTGTATCGAGGAAGTCGACTATGTGTACCCAGCGGCTGGAAAAGTACAATATCATTGGTGAATTCAAGAATATTTTGGAACTAGAATTGGATTTAATTCCATTTGATCACGATCTTTTAACATTGGAGTATCCTCTGGGGTTTAAAGAAATGTGCACTGAACTAGATGATAGCTGCCTATATCAAGTTTCACGTTCTCTGATGTCCTTACAGTCCTATTTTGGATTCTTCCCTAATATTATTGGAATTGGGCCAAGTGCTGCTAAAGTAAGTTTAAAGCTGAAGGGTAATCAAAAATGCCTTTTTTGATTGACTGTGTAGATTAAAAAAGTCAAGATTCTCCATATCCCAAATAAACTTCAGATGGTTTACAACTTACAAGATCTCTTAGACCAGATTTTTTTCTCAGGTAAACAAAATGATCCAGAGAATGCGAAAAGAAGGAGCAGCACACGAAAAACCACTCACTCCACGTATTGAGAACTTGGTACTGATAGATCGGAGAGTAGACCTGATCACACCTCTATCCACACAACTCACATACGAGGGACTCATAGATGAGCTGTTTGGTATCAGAAACAACACCGCTACGTTCCCTGGCAAACCATTTCTTTCTGAAGAGGAGCTAGCTCAACAGGAGGATATTAAACCCAAGCAGATTCTCCTTACTTCCAATGATAGTATTTTCAACACTGCCAGGGATCTAAACTTCAATGTCACTTGGTCCTTTCTTGGGTAAAAAGGTCAGGCATGTTATAAATTTGTAATAAAAATTGTAATTTTATCATTCAATTGTTATGGGAAATGTTGAATTTTTCCCTTTTTTTAATCTTGACAAAGAAAAAAATAATTGCAGGCAAAGCAAATAAGTGCTGCGTACAACGAAAAGAACGATGCCAAGTCACTTCAACAGTTAAAGCAGTTTGTGAGCAAGCTGCCCCACATGCAAGCAGAGCGGAAATCTTTAGAAATACAGACTGCCATTGCCGGATTGGTTAGGCTCTTCTTTTATTATCAGTTAACAAGAGGGTCGTCTTACTTGTTGCATTGAATTTGATCTTCTATCATGGCCCTAAAACTCAATACGTTTTACAAAATTTTGTTGATATTACGTTTAACCAGTTTTAAACCCACTGGACAATGCAGGTTAAAAACAAAATTGATAACAGAGCTTTCCGTCATACCCTGGGAATTGAACAAGTTCTCAGAGAAGGAATTGAGGTTGACAGAATTAACGAAGACATTGAGGTTGGCATTTTCTTGCAACTTGTTATTGTACCTACTCCCGAATCGAACTGTTTTTTTTTCATTAAAAAAACGTTCCAAAGTGTACTTATCCCCTGCCTGTTAAGAAATATTTTCAACATAGTTAACAAGATTCGTTTCCCAGGAGATGATATACAAGCAGGAGCCCATTAAAAAGGTGCTCCGATTACTTTGTATTCAGTGTATTGCAGCAGATGGCTTGAAACCTAAAGTCATAGGTGAGACATCCCTGCCTTATGTTTTCAAGTTGAACAAGTTTTGAAATGATAAATAATGCACTCTAGCGATAATAGAATATGGTCATATGGGTATTGGACTGGTCCAGATCTTTCAAGATTGAGGAGGGCAAATTCTGCTACTGATTGCACAGTTTGAATTTTTTCTCCTAGAATTTCTGGAGACTAATACATGGTGAATTGCATTAATCCGGGCAATTGTTCCACTTTTTCAGAGTTTTATAAACGTGAGATAATACAGTCGTACGGCTACCACCACCTCATAACTTTCGACAGGTATTGTTATTCTGACTTTCCCTCGTCTAGATGCCTATAAGAGGTTTAATATCTTAACAAGTTTAATATCTCTCGAATGTCCTCTAAGGTAGATAGCGGGTATTGAAATTAACAAGATTGATAACATACCCTGCTCCTTCCTAAATCAGGTTGGAGAAATGTGGACTGTTATACACTCAAGAGAAAACTCCCAAAAAGTCGTATCCAATCCTGAGGTCAACTTTGAATCTTACAGTCAATAATGTTAATGAGGCGAGTTTATCTTTATATTTTACTTGTGATACTTCGTCACGTATAGCAATAACTTATCATTATTAAGGTGCATGTTTACACACCAAAAGTCTATTTCCCTCTACTCAACCTTACAGAGCCTCCCAAGTCCCAGAAGTGATTAGTTGTCGTTTGTATTGAATCGAGATGAGATATAAACATACTAAACAATGTCAAAAATATAACGAAAGCTACCCCACCAACACCTCATAACATTAACAGAGAGAACCAAACGACATTGCGTATGTACACAGTGGGTATGCGCCGTTAACAGTGCGCCTTGTTAACTGGATGACACAACGGTCCGGACTGAAGTACCTTGCAGACATGGTCAAACATCTTCCTGGACCCGCTTTCAACGACCACCAGAAGCTCAGTACAACTCAGGTATTCTTTATCGGCTGTCTAACATTTCTACTGTAGACCGTTCAAAAGATTTAAACCCTTGCCGAGAAATTGCGTAAACTTCATGGGTATGTTGATTGAATCATCGTTTACATCAACAAACTGTTTTATGAATAAAAACTTAACAGTGTACCTTCAGGACCGATTAGAACACTCAGATAACCACACTTTAGTTTACTTCCTGGGGGGATGTACATACGCAGAAGTCAGTGCGCTGCGCTTCCTTGCGCAACATCATCCAAACAATGCCACTTTCACTATTGCTACCACAAAACTTATCAATGGGAATTCTTTGTTAGACACTTTGATAGAGCCTTGTAGTAAAGACACTATACCCGACTTTTTAACGTGATGTTATCTTGTAGTAGAGTCAGATTGTGTTTTGATAATTTAGGAGACATGACAGTCCAGATGGCTGCCGGGTAAGGGCACCATTCTCAATCTTTAAAATGTTTATAGAAGTATGGAGAAAGTTATATTTGGGAGTTAGGGGTCACAAATTCTTCATGTTATTTGACAGAGATTGACCTATAAGAAGTTACCACAGCCAATCAATGTTGATCAACACTAACACATGATAGGACGATTTGTGACCCTTCCAAAAATTATCATTCTCTAATGATCAAAAATTGGTCATAACTTCTTAATTGTTACTTTTTAAACTGATTTGACTTTATAATGAAAACAGGCCGTACTGCATCGAGCATTTTGAAATAAGTTTTGATTTTTGACAGTACTTGATGATTCCCAATTTATTGTTTGAATTTAAGTTAATTTGGTGGTGAATATAACACCCTATGATTTCTGTTTGTATGTATTCTATGTTGTTCCATTTTCTATGCCTTGTCCTATTTTTGACAAAACTTGAATTTGACAGTGTGTTTAGAGATTTTGTACTGCTCAGTGCTGTGCAGGCAGATTTCGCTATGTCCTCTCTTTCTCTCTTCACAAATGACAAAATTTCCCAATTTTCCTTCCCTCAATGTTAATTGATAGTATTCCTGCCACGCAGGAGATTAACAGAGAACTTTGTGTACAACAGATCATGTCACTGAGACTGCCATGGACTCGGAATCCCTTAAAGATCAACGACATCACATCCAGCATGAAAAAGTGTATGGGTGTGCAGGAGTCTGAGGCTAGGTGTAAACTTGCTACAGCTTACAGACTTACTCACTTTTCTGGATGGGATGAGTTGATATACGGTCATCTGACACTTAGAGTACCTGGTACTCAACACATCCTTATTAACCCCTTTGGTATGAGTCTTGTCACTTTTGTGAAGCGATTGATTTTAGTTTGTGACTGGATCATTGTTTCATGATATACCTAAACAAATTTCATATGATTAGGTTCAATAATTTATTGAAAACCTAGCTCAAGCTGGTATACGGGAGATGAGAAAATGCCAGCTGCATATACATTATACTTGGGATATAAGAGAAATAAAGTCGATAAAACGTCGGATAATAAATCAAGTTCTCCCCCAGGAATGCATTACAACGAAATAACGGCCAGCAGTCTCGTCAAGATCGACCTGGCTGGAAATGTAATTGACAAAGGAACATCCGACTTTAGTTTTCAGCGTACTGGCTATGTCATACACTCTGCAATCCACGAGAACAGACCAGACCTCAATGCGCTGATGCACATCCACTCCCGTGCTGGAGTGGGAGTGGCGTGCTCGGTAGATACACTAGTCCCTATGTGCCAACACAGTGTGTTCATAGAGCCCGTTTCCTACCACCCCTTCAGGGGTATCGTTACAGAGGAGTCAGAAAAAGTGGAGCTAGCTGAAAACTTTGTAGCTCCCTCCAAGTGTCTCCTAATGAAGAACCATGGACTTCTAACAGGGGGAGCAACTATTGAGGAAGCCTTCATTAGGATGTACATGTTCCAAATAGTGTGTCAGGCGTATGTTGACGCAGGATACACACATAGACCTGTACCTAGTGAGAAGATCCTGTCGGAGGATGTTATAAAGCAGTCTGTGGAAGCAGCTGCCAGTCAGGATGGGAAACATTTTGGGATGTTAGATTTCAGAGCTTTAGCTCGACAACTTGACAGTGCTGGCTATGAGACGGGGTATCCCCATCCTTGACTTGAATACCTACTTCGTTTTAGGGGTTATGTTTCAAACCTTTTTTATCTTTTTCTAACTTTATTACAATCAGATTTCTTTCAATTTAGATTTAAAGTTAATTAATGAACTGAAATATTTAAGCTAATTTATTAAGTTAGTTATGATTTAATTGATTTTGAAGAAGTATGAAATTTAAAACTTGTGATAAGGCATAAATGGAAAATATTATTTGAATATGGTGTTTCTTGTTCTATTTCTATGATAAGTATTTAAAGATTTTAATTGAATTTTTAGTTTTAGTTAATTTCTCCGTATATGATGTATGACTGAATTTACAGACGTCAGAATTTTTGAGGAGGGGTCGGAAATATTTTTTATCACCGTGTGACAGCGTTTCTCGAAATTGGTTGGTTGTATCTAGCTTCTCATTGCTCAATCGCTGTCATGTGATGGAAAACTCCTCCCCAATAATTGTGACATGTATTTATAGGATACATGTGTTAAAAATGTCGGTGACTTTAAAATATAATGATACTGTTTCAAGTAAATTGTAGCCTGGGCTCGTGCGATATACCATAATCCAAAACTTTTCGGGACTTCTTAGATCAGCCCACAAGCTCAATTATTAGGAAATTAAATTATCAGGTACCAAAATCGAAAAAATTTTATGTTTCAGGAAAATGTTCGGTAAGTCGACAAAACGAAGAAGAATTCAAGCACCTACCACACAATCAAAATTGCACCACTTCTTTACGAAGCCTGTAAAAAAGACTGAAAACTCCCTGTCTCAGTCCTCTTCGCAGGTGGCAACTGGCAAGATCATCTCGACCAAAAAATGTAAACTGTACAAGGGTGAAAGTCAAACCAAATTACAAGGTTTACTTACTGAACAATGTTTTGAGTCGTTTCAAGAACCTATGAAATCGTTGCAATCATTCAAAAATAGACAGAAATTAAAGATAGATCCAGTTTTGGGGGATATCGGAAATTCGACCTCGTTTGTAGGCAGTGTGGTTGATGGCAAATCGTTATATTCAAAAAAAGACAGTTTGTTTTCAGATGATAAGTTTCATAGTAAACTTGCCAAATCACCTCTAACTTCAGCTACAAACCCGAGAGAATCTGTTTATTTATGTCCCGATAGTGCTCAGACACATCAAATTACTCAAACTTTTATCCAGACTACTATTCCAGACTCCATTATAGGCGAACAGTCTACTCTTGCTGAAGAAGAGTCTCTTTACTCTAACGGTATGAGTACTCTACCATATAGTGCTGTTATTGGCAAACAACTCGCTTCCTCTGAATGTGATGACCGCACTGAAAACGAATTCAGAAGGACTAAAGGATGTACAGCTGTATCGTGTTTAGAAGAAGAGACATTGGAAGAAATGAATACGAATGATATCAGCACGATACCGTGCAGCTACGTTATCAACAAGAAAACTTCCAGCAGATCACCGACACAAACACAGGACCTCACGCCATCAGGGGAAGACTTGAATACATGTGATGTGATGACTCTTCCCTCGAGCTTCATTGTTGGAGGGGACTACAAACTTCCAGAAGATGCAGCTAGAATACTAGATTGTATGGCAGGAAGTAATGAAGAAACTGCACTGCCAGACTCTAAACTGAGTGGTAAAGATGCAAAACGAAATAATGAATCCAGTGAAATTCAACATTCTCAATCCTACATGGATAAAGTTTGGGCAATGTTTGAATCTGACTCGGATGAAGATCCCACCACAGATGTTATCACAAAAACACCAGCAGACCATGAAGGTATTTCCATTACTAAGCCCAATCAAGACGAAAAACAGGACACTCAGTTTGACGAGTTGAACACTGAAGACGTACTGTCTGTTGAGTACAGTCCTGTTATCAGGGCTGGTGTTTCTAAATCTCGTCTAGCAGAGGGACAAGTAGGAGTGAAATGTTCGAGTTTTAGCGAGTCTGAAACAGACACACTCGTCAAAGAAATAGACACACTCATCGAAGAAACAGATACACTTGTTGAAGAAACAGACACACTCGTCGCAGAAACGGACACATTTGCTGAGGAAGATTCTCTAACGTTGGATAACTTTTGTGGGATGAAAGGACCTGACTCTGTTTTTAAAGAGTTTTAGTTTATTAATAAATTTATTAGTTTATTAATAAATTTATTAGTTTATTTATAAATTTATTAGTTGTTATGCTCCTGAGTACTGTCTGTCTTTTTCTATGGGATTTTCCAAATCTGAATATAAGAAGTTTTTCATTTTTACTTCAACAATTGGCAAAAATGTCTTGACCCTTGCAGTTTGCAAGTATGGAGTTCATTTTTACCAGTACTCAACGATTGTACTGTTAAAATTGAATTAAATTATATTGTAATTTTACACAAGCTCACTCAGACACGTATATATATACTGACACCAATTAATACTAATTATCTTTAATAAATAAATTTGGAGTTTTTTACTGAGTAACCCTTTTCTGATCACCAGAAAGTCTGCACGAAAGATGCCGAATCCCAGACGTCTGGTCTGTAAGATGCTGCTTGCTGACAGTGCTTGTGGCAAGCTCATCGGAGAAAAAGGTCGCAGAATTCAGGAACTACAAGACAGTACAAACACTCTCATCAACATCTCCAGAAAAGGTGAATATTTCCCAGAGAGCGATGGTAAAAGGGTAATCTCGATTTCGGGCTTCACTGTTGAGTCTCTGTTGTCGGTGATACAGAAAGCTATGGACACAGCTGATTACTACGGCGATCATGGGACCCTTGCCAGATGCATTCTAGTAACTTCAAATGAAGGAGCTGAGACACTTCTAGCAAATAACAGTCATATCCTCAATAAAATCTGCACACTTGATCATGAGCGTGAGGGGCTTTCTGTAATAGTTCAAAGAGAAAGAAACGCGGATACTGCCTTGAACGAAAGGTACATCAAGATATTCTCTACGAGCAATGATCTGCTTGATGTGAAAACTTGTGTCGAGAAGATCCTGGAAGTGATATGTCACCAGTCAGTAAGGCAGCCAGTTCATCTCAGAGTATACCCAAGCTCTAGTATAAGCAGTAAGACTTGCACGACCACGAGGGAGTCACGTGACGACGAGACAGCCTGGTGGAAGACACGTGACGAGTTTAGAGAAAGAGAGAAACGGAGAGCACATGGAAGGGCGTGATGGATCCACTTTTGTGTGACAACAATAAGGCTTCCAGCGTTAAAGGCGACGTGGAGCGTTTCAGCTGTAATCAGGTGTTTAATGGATTATATAGGGAGTCAAACACTTACACAGTTTATGATATAGAGAGGGACTGTTTTGGTGAACCTGTTTTTATAAGGGTAAATTGAGTGAGATCAGAGATGGTTTTAATTGTGTAGGGTTTCTATATACATTGTTTTATAATCGTTTTTCTTATGTTCCAATTTTGTAGTTCAACATTTATTTCATCTTATTTATTTCTGTTGCTAATTTGCGATTTTTTAGCACGTTATGTTCACAAAACCTCACTGTTAAAAGTAATAAACTAATCGTAACCCCTTGATGTATAGCATGAATCAAATATCTAAATCATTCAATCATTTAAACCGATTTATTGTTCTCTATCGACTATCGTGACCCTTATACTTTAATACAACTATTGACTTATTGAATGCAGTTGCTTTTCATATTAACTGCAACATTCACTTGTTGCTACTTTCTAAACTGCCACCTTTTAAAAATGTTGCAAGTTTTAGTTATTTGTAAGTACTGTTAAATTAATATTATAAAGAAAGTTTAATTCGGTGCTTATATAACCGTTTTTCTTTATGGTATAGCAAATAGAAACTAAGATTTAACAATTTACATTTAATCAAAAAAGTTTATTCAGAGATTTTTCTAGAGGACCATCATAATATATTAAACCTTAATTAAAGCTTGTATTTTAATTAATCTTAATTTTAATTCCAACTGATTCTTTTGGTTATTAAATCAATACAAATGTTGATCAAAAATTATCTTTTTTAACATTACTTCAGGATATTGTGTTTCATTTAAAACGTATGTATCTGAAAAATCTATTGTGATTCATTGCATTTTTAGAAATAACTGACATTTTTCTGATATGCTGATCAGATTTAAGTGTCTTATCTAGTTTCAAAGCATACTGGATGTATAAAAAATTCACAATTTAACACGGAACCTGACTCCCAAACTGTGATAGCTAGCTAGTGCCCATGGAGAAGGAAACAGTCAGTCCAGGGGATGTGAAAGTACAAATTCAAAACGGCAGTACTCAACAACCTCAGAAAACTAAAGCTCAACTCAAAGCAGAGCGCCGGGAAAAACAGGGTCAGTATTCTTAGAAATCTGAAATAAGTTTGTTGATGTGTCAGTCACTCTGGTCATGAGAACTTATTATAAAATTTATGCTGAATTCAAAAATGTGCTTTTTAACGTGTTGAAGAGAGAGGATGTGATCCTACTAGACACACTATGGTACTATGGTACCCTGCCTTTGACATGGAACTGTAAGTCAACACTGACATGAAAATGCCGTATCTCCAGATGGAAGAGTTTGCCATCAGTTAAGTTGATGGAAGTTTATCATGCTCTGTGGATCATTAGCTGACAGATAAAGAGGTTCTTCTACTTCCTCCTAAAAGAAGGGGTGGCAAGAAGTACACTCCCGCTGATATGATCTACATCGCTTAACCCTCCGCAGTGTTCACCAAGCTATTCTTGCACTCTAACTCATACATTCTGCTGCTAAACAAAGTGGTTCTGGACTCGGCAGAAATCTGCCGCGCGCAGCACCCCTTCACCCAGGAACGGTATCTGGTGAGACGGGCCATGTAGACGATGGGGTTAGTACACGCGTTAACCGCGGTACACAACATGAAGGAAATGTTCCAGGAGTAGATGGACATGAAGGTAGAGTGGTAGAAGTAACCAGGGTACTGGTGTAGTCCCAGCGTGACCAGATACAGCAGGTAGTTGATCAAGAGAGGAATGTTTAGTAACATATACATTCCTGTCATCAGCAGTATTGTCAGCGTCATCTGGTGGTTTGTCCTTCTGATTCTCTTCCGGCCTTGTCTCGTCATTTTTAGCGAACCAAACCTGGACTTTTGGGACCTTTTTACTTTGTGAATGGAGACTGCACATGAGGCAAGAATTGGAATGATAGGAATTGCCATTCCTATAATACCGAGTGAAAGCAGTGCTACCTTAACGGTGTTATCTTCAATGTCCATGTTACAATATCCATCATTCCTCTGAAAAACGATGTTTATCGTTTGAAACAGAGTCGGTAGTGCAATACACGCGGTGATCATGAAAAATATAGCTGCCATCCAAATCAGAACAGACTTGACTTTGAACCGTTTCATGGGATAGATAATAACGTAAGTTCTGGAGATAGACAGAGCAGTGACCAAGTAGGCAGACATCCTGTCCGATACCATAAAGAGGATGTAGTGAGCGGAACAGAGTGTGAAGTCCCAGACAGACCGGCCACCCATCAATACAAGACCACTGTAGAGTGCTAGAACACAAATCAGGGTATCCTGAAGGGAAGTGATGCTGTAGAGGTAGGTGGTGATGTTCGCTCTACTTCTGGAGAGACGCCTGGCGAAGAAGCAGAGAGAGGAGAGGTTGGTGGGCACTCCAAATGTGAAGCAGCAGAAGTAGAGAGATCCCAAGGCTAGATCTGTTAGTTTGGTCCAGGAGGTCTCTGTTACAGTCGGAGCGGATGTTGAAGTCCTGTTCATCATTGTTTCCTTTATAGCAGGCACTCGGTTTGGAAAGCTGCGATGCTGCAATGATGTTAAAATGGAAGTGAAGGTTGTAGCTTTTGATGAATTCACCTGAATTCTTTTAGGCTTTTTGCCATTTAATACACGTCACAGTAATTTTCACCTTTGTAACACAAAATAGGGGTCTCTCTTTGCTTTGAGTAGATTTTTGCAAGTTGAAAATTTATTCTTTTTTCTGTGACTTCGATGTTTTTCTTGGGAAGTTGAAAATCCGAGATTAGGAAATGGAATTTGAAAACGTTCAGATAGTAGATTTCTGCGACAAGCACATCTGACAAATTTTAAAGAAATAATCAGTTGATTGGATTACGTCAACTGTTTATTGCTATTTCCAACTTTTGGAAGTCAAATACTCTCACATGGTCAAATGGACATATATTGTCACCCAAAAAGAAAAAGGTAGGAGCAATGCATTTAGAAAAGTGATGTTCAGAATGTAAGACGCCACCCAAAAATGCCGTTCTCTTAATCTTGAGGTTTGGACAGCTTTACTTATTGTTACACGACATTCAGAATTAAAATAAAATAATTTTCTTTCACAATTCCTCTTCTTCTTTAAAGGGGCAGGACCAAGGCCCAACGGATGGGAGTGTAGCTCCCGTTCACACCCCATGTTTTACAATTTACTAGTGTAGTTACGTACATATTTTAACAAGGAATACGCAATGTTATTAACAACATGTACATCCTAGATCGTCGTAACTTTTAAACGACCAGGGGTAGTCTTTCCCGTTGTCCAATTTCAAAAAGGAAGGCATCCTCGTTTTCAGCTCGTTGAGCTCTATCAGATTAGGGTAGAGCCCATATAGGTTTAGAAAAAAGGGCGCACCCTAAAGAGGGGTCTCTCTTTGCTTTTTTACAAATTTTAAAAATTAATTTTTACATATTTTAACAAGGAATACGCAATGTTATTAACATTGCGTATTCCTTGTTAAAAGATGTACGTAACTACACTAGCAGTCCTTTTTCTTATCAAAATTACAAAAAATCTCTCTTCTTTACACAATTCACTAGATTGTAAACGTAATCTATTAATTTCGCTTCAGAGGCACAGCGAGCAGCCAAAGCCAAACTAAAGGAGGCACAAGCGGCTGGAGGCGGAAAACAGCAACAGGGAAAACAGCAACAGCAGAAAAAAGAACAGCAGAAAAAAGAACAGCAGAAACCACCTCAAAAACCAGGTTTGTTGTTATTTGTAGGTTTTTGACTGGTGTTTAGTGTTGAAATTATTACATTCTGATTACAATGAGTTATGTGGACAATAGTTTAATAAGTTGGAAATAATTTGATTATCAACAAACCAAAATCTTTGTTCGTCATAACAGAAATAACTTCAGATACAAAAGATGTACAGAAACCTGTAGAAAATAAGCAACTAAAAAAGGCGAGTTTTTCTGAGAACTGATATTTGTTTGATATGATCTACTTTGTGATTTGAGGAGACTAACATTAAATCAGCTTTTTAAAACGTTCTATCTATCGCTATAAACTCCAGGCTTGATCTTGGCCTCGCATAACTTAACAGGAAAAACTTATCTGCATTTCCAAATTAAGTCTCTGTGTAAGTTTTATTAACTAACTTGCTCCATGTTTTACACTAACTAATTACTTACTTCAGATAGATGATGCGTTTAAGTCTCAAGTTTCTAATGATGGTATATTTTCCCATTTAAAACAGTATGATAGAAAATCACCGCCTACTTCAACTTTAAGGTTGGTAACATTAAGGATCAGAGTGTCAACATTAATCAAATTCGAATGAAATGTTTGCTGGTCTAATCCGTGCTACCCCAATGTCAGCATTAATTGACCTCTTCTAAAGCTAACCTGTCCCTCCATAAAACTACTAATTTATCTTTGTACAAAACGTGATAAGAGCCAAGGACCAAATTGTGAAATTTCCAGGACACCGGCAACGTCGCGCGCTAAGACATAAAAAGTAGGTTACTTGCGCAATCACGTACTATTTTATTGTATTTACCTGGACATTCACCTCAGTTACTCATGTTCGCCAGTTCATCCAGCCTTTGTGAAGCTAGGGATCCAAATGGCACGGGTAAGAGTTAAGAAAACCTATATGTTAGGTAGCTATATCTAAAGGTTAATATTTGCTTCATCATTTTTCATTACGGCACGTGATAACCCATTAAACAAATACCGCCGTTGTCGGCGTTTATTTCGTTTCGGTTGCGATATCGATTTATTTTAAAATGCTTATTGAAATTCAGAATATTTTTGTCTAATGAGGGTTCTACTGTAGATATGTTTATCTTCACTCAATTTATACAAATCTGTTCTTCAGGAGACGATAGTTGGTAGTAACGGTCGGTGTGCTGCACTGATATGTGCAGTCAAGATTTTCATTCAACAATACAGATGTCCTAAATCAAAGGAAATTCGACAGCATATGAATATTGCACTTAAACCTTGTTTCAAGTAAGACCCTTATATTCTGATTTGTTTTTTTTCGCTAAAAGACACTTAGTTTTGAACATTATGTCTGGAAACAAAACCAAGCCACCGACGAGATTCGAACTCGCGACCCCTGCTTTACGAGAGCAGTGCTCTAACCACTGAGCTACGGTGGCTATGCTGCCGATCAAAAGAAAAACATTATATTTCCGCAGCATTGCACTGCTATTTCAGTCCATCAATATTTTGTTTGATATGATAAAATAATGTGCATCCTCCTTTTACAGCTATCTGAGTCAGTGCAGACTATTCTCTGTATCGATGGAAAACTTCGTTAAGTTCATCAAGCACACAATCTCAAAGATTAGTCCAGACATTACTTTAGATGATGCCCGAGAAGAACTACTCAGCGAATGTGATCGGTACTTCGAAGAAGTAAGACAAATATTTACTGTTCATCTTGCTTTCTTTGACATCCAGGACGAAAAGTCATCCTCTTCTTTTTCAGATTCAGAGTCTTCCACTGGGTATTCTGAAATTATCTCGTAACATTCTGACCCCTGTCTAGCCATATCTAGTGCTGTGTAACCGTATCTCGTTTTCCTGGAATGTTAAGTATTTTGTACGATTCTTCTCATTCCTTAAACTTGGTAAGAGAGGATGGTACAACAGAGATGAAGCTTGTAAATTTTTGTATACAATTATTTACCGTGCAGTTTAATAGTTTTAATTATCAAACTCTACCTTGCAGATATTGTATTTACAATTGCAAATTTTAACTCTTATTGATTTTACTTAGTAGGAAGTAGGAACTACTGACTAACGTTTTGACGGTAGCCCCATACTCGATAAGCAATCTCGTTAAGGCAGGTTTATTTGTCCTGGTTGCTGCCATCAACACAGACTCTCCTTTCTGTAGATTTAGGTTTGGATCTGCTCCGTTATCTAACAGAAACTTGGCCATCTCCACGTCTTCTCTGTTAGGAAGTGAGTTTGTCAAACTATCACTTCTATGATTAATATTTGCTCTTTCATGAAAAACAAACTACAGCCTTATGGCTAATAAACAATGTTCTTAGTATGTATTTACAAATTACATATATACAATGTACAAATTATGTACAAATTATGCAAAAAGTGTGTACGAAGTTTGTAAATAAAATCAAAAAATCAAACCTGTCCCCCAAACAAAGAGACAGAAGACAGGTATAACCTCGGCTATCAGGAGTATTTATATCAGCTCCAGTATCCAATAAAGTTCGAGCGATGTCTATGTTCCCCCTCTCCACACAGTAGTGCAGGGCTGTGTTTCACAGAGAAATTTAGTAGAGTTGTAAAGAGAAATTAGATAGAGTTGGAACGAGAAATTAAGTAGAGTTGGAAGGAGAAATTAAGTAGAGTTGGAACGAGAAATTAAGTAGAGTTGGAAGGAGAAATTAAGTAGAGTTGGAACGAGAAATTAAGTAGAGTTGGAAAGAGAAATTAAGTAGAGTTGGAAAGAGAAATTAAGTAGAGTTGGAAGAGAGAAAGAGAAATTAGATAGAGTTGGAAAGAGAAATTAGATAGAGTTAGAAAGAGAGATTAGATAGAGTTAGAAAGAGAGATTAAGTAGAGTTGGAAAGAGAGATTAAGTAGAGTTGCACAGAGAAATTAAGTAGAGTTGGATCTTCAGAAACGTATTCTATTTTCGAAACATAATTTCCGGTTTAGAAGTGAAAAATAAAATGCAAAGTAGGGGCGGGGTATGGTACTGACCACGATAAAACTTTGACACATTACCATGGTCACTTATACTGTTATAAACTTACCAGTACATCCTGCATTATCCAACTTCTGCCAGTTACATCCCAGCTCCATGAGCGTTGTAATGACGTGGTTGTGTCCGTGATATGCAGCTAACATCAGCGCTGTTTTACCCCCTGAAAACTTATATTATTAAACCCTTCTTTTTTGTCTATTTCTCTATTTTGCATAGATCATCCTCTAGGAAAAGACCAAGTTACCAAGTTTTAAAAGTTTCGGCCTGGTGCTGTTTGACAGCAATTTCGTTTCTATCTTCTTCATGTCAAGGAAACAACTCAAAATCAAAATTTACGAACCAGGGTTTGGTTGGTCGAGGTTCGCTCCAGCCTCCAGGAGAACCCTGATAATGCTAGGATATCCTCTTATTGCTGCTATCATCATTGGAGTTACACCTGTCTTATCGGGGATACTTATTACCTGAAACACAAGAAAATAGATATAAAAATATCCTCTCCAGCAGTATTACGATAGTTATTAAACTGAGAAGTGCTGTGATCAGCCACAGCTAAATGTGAATTGTGGAAGGTTATAACTGATTTCAAAACCGCTAATTCTCTACCTCTGGTAACTGAGAACAGATCCCATGACTCTCTACCTCTGGTGACTGAGAACAGATCCTCCTAACTTCAGACATGTCGTGGTTCTCTATCGCTGCTATTAGTCTCGCATCGTGTTTCCCGCATTTCTCTGTTCTGAAAGTAACCTCCAACTCTCTTATCCTCTCCTGGTCGTCTCCTGACTCTCCCACTACTTCACCTTTCATCTCTCTGTTTTGTTCAACGTCATGTTTGATTGAAGCTTCTACCAAGTCGATCTCCCGCTGCTCTTGAACAATATCCACTCCACTTTGTTCTTCATGATCAAACGTGGGATCATCAACCTGACTATCACAATTTTCTACCCTTATCCGAGGTATATCAGGTCCAGCAGCTTGTTTAGAATACTTCTTAGCTGTAGCTGGTGTGTCGTCTTGTTGTAGTGTGAAGGTGTACTTTGTATTAGGGGAAAGACCTACCACTTTACATTGTCTCTTTCGTCCTGGTGAAAGATTTTAGTGGTAATCACTCTCACAAGTTTTACTATCGACTAGATTATTGAACTTGAGGGAGTTCACTTTCAGGAGTTGGAATAGAACCTTCAGACTAAACCATTAAAATTAAAGTAAGAACTAGAAAGGATTTAAGAGTTCATATTCAGGTTCAGATATTTTCACTTTCGACAAAACTGCTCCACTTTTGCTGATTTATCATTCATAATCACCTCTACCTCTGTAATGAACAAGAGATTTGGAGTTGTCCGAAGTCCTTTCTAGCAGTATAACAGAACAGCAACTGTTTTCTTCGTAGTCCCATTTAAGCAATACGCCGAACCAGGAAATGTCACGCACTCTAAAGTCTGTTATCATCTGTTATCATCTGTAACTTGAAAGAGAAAAGTTTTGATTATTAGTAACGTGGAGTAGCGACGTGTTTATCATTTGTTACTTGGAGCAGGGAAGGTTTAGTTATTTGCTACTTGAAAAAGGGGCTTTTTTATCTTCAGTAACTTGTAGAAGGGATGTTTTTATCTTGAGCAACTTTAAGTTGGAATGTTTTATCATTTTATTATCTGTAATTTGGAGTAGGGAAGTTTTTATCATTTGCAGTTTGTAGAAGAGAAGTTTTTATCATCCGCGTAACTTGGAGTAAAGACGTTTTCATGATTGATAACTCGAAGAAGTGTTGCTTCATAATTGCCTGACCAACTCGTTGAATCTTAGTCATACGTGTGAACCCAAGAAAAATCGGTGCATTGACAACCCAAAGAAACCAGTGCAATCGGACAATAGCAAAACGACAAAAAGGGAGACTAGAGACAAGTTTTTTAAGGATCGAATATTTATTTAACTCAATTTTAATTCAATACCTATAAATTTTTACCTAACGTGTGAAGATAATCTGGACTCATCTTTATAACAAGTATAAGTGAACTGATGGGAACAAGATCAAAAGTTCAAGAAAATGAATACTGATGTAGAAATGGACCCTTCAGGTATATGTTGTACTACATTTTGTTCTATGGTTGCCATGGCTATATTCCGAATTCGATACGACCGCTAATAACAGCTCACATTTCATAACCATTGTACAATAGACTTTTAGAGTGTTGCCGAATCAAATATTATTACGGGGTTATAGCTCGTTATAGTATAAATAACATCATGCCTTGGATACGATAAATGTTCGACATTTACTTGATCTAGCTTAGAAAGTTTTATTTATTTCATTAATATATATCAAGTTTGCTGTGTACATGTTACATTTCCGTTGTGGCAAGAAATGACATGAATACATAAAAATACTATCGTTATCTTGAAGTTAATTTTCAGAACATATACCTGGCTGCACAAGCTATCACTACAACAACTGTAAACCGTATTAAAGATGGGGACACCATTCTCATATACGGCAGGTAACACCAGTATTTCACTTATTATTACATCGAGAAAAGTATTTATCTACATTCCCACAATTAGCGAATAAGCTAATATTATTCCATCAGTACTGACTAAAAAGTCTGTGTTTCGCTACTTCTGCACAATGCACATAATATTTTTGTGACATTTAAACTCAATCATTCCAAAACAGTTTTGGAAATTACCCAAAAATTCCACTTATCGCCCAAATTCTCTACTAACCTCAGATCCCAGCTGATACTGCGAATATTGCTGACAGCTAAAGAGGAAGGTAGACGCTTCAGGGTGATGGTGGTAGACAGCAGACCTGATCTGCGGGGGGTTAACGCTTGTGAGAGGCTAACAGAGGCAGATATCCCCTGCTCCTACGTCTATATCAACTCCGCTACTTACGTCATGAAGGATCAGGTTGGTAGTGTCAGTCGTCAGAGTCTCGAACTTCAGAGTCCTTCTAAAATCTGAGTCCTGTAAAAGTAAAAAAGAATCGAGATGTCTGATCGTAAACACGTAAATGAATTACTGTAGATTCAAGGTTTTATCTTTTTGATTGGTAGATTGTTCTTTTTATTTCATTGGAAGATAAATCTCATTAGATTGATAAATCCAAAACTGAAAATCATTAACTTTTGGCGGGATCGTGAGTCCTTCTGCGTAACATTATTCCATGGCAATTAGCAGAGTCCAAGTTTCTGTTGTCGAAGTGAGGTTGAACCGACAGGCCTGAAATTTTAAACAAATATCACGTGTAAAACAAATATCATGTGATCAGCCCCACATTCTTTGTCAGGTTACGAAAGTTCTCCTCTCCGCTGACGCTCTACTTGCTAACGGATACGTACTGGGATCTGTTGGGACCGCGATGCTGGCCCTCATAGCACACAAATACAACAAGCCAGTTATTGTGTGTTGTGAAACGTACAAGTTTTCTGAAAGGGTGCAGACTGATTCTATACTTTTTAACGAGCTGGGTGAGTGTTAGTTTTTAAGTTTGGATCTTCGGAGTGTTTGCTATTCAATCATGTGAACAATATTTTCAATTAACATGATTCTTTAAACTTCAAATTTGATTTTAAATTATGCACGCACACATTTTAATTTCTCAAATGATCACACGAAAACAAAAACTGTGCCTAACCCCTGACTCCTAACCCAGCGGATCCAAAAGACATGCTGACGACGAAAACAGGAGCCGCGTCCCCGCTGTCCACCGACCCTGCCCAACGCAAGGTAAACCTGGTAAACCTAGTGTATGACGCTACACCACCAACCCTCGTTTCCATAGTGATCACGGAGATCGCTGAACTGCCGTGTTCTAGTGCTCCGGTTATTTTGCGGAGGGACGGTGAAAGGAGGTGCTAGGAGAGAGATAAGGGAGTTTATATCTGTTGTTAATTTTTGTTGATTTGTTTTAGGCTACAATTGCAACTTTCATGAGGTTTAATTGTATTTGCAGCTTCCTGTTTCTTATTAAATATAAATTCGGAGAATCCTTGCTTATAACGCTTACTCAACAGTTAATACTAAAATAGTTTACAACATCTAAAATTAAAAGTATCTATTACGTTTTGCCTGTTCCTGACGATTATTATGTTAGCCGAATTTTGCCATTTTTTCAGATTGGTTATCATTAAGTCAATAACGATAAAAACAGTAACAGTTTTAAATCCTTTTCTCTCCAATTTATAAAGTATTTGAATATTTCTAGTGTTGTAAATTAAAACTATTTGCGGCATCTTACTTGCCTTTTAAAAATCTGAGAAGCTTTCATTATTGATCAAGTATTTTTTAGTATCAGTACAATAAACATTACTGGGCAAAAATTTTAATAACTCTTTCCTTCTGGGCTGCGAGTGTGGCATGACAACGGGAGGACAATATCCGAAAGTTTCTGTTCCGCCAGGTGTTTTTAAACCTCCAAATCCACCCCTACTACCACCTGAGTTCTTTTTAGGATCATCATTACCCTTTAGGTAGTCCTGGCAAGATTCTTCAAGTGATTCTAACGACTCCTTGAATTCTACTACGAGTCCTTCTGTTCCTCCAAGAACGAGTTTCCCCAAATCTTCAGATTCTTCCAACAAAACCACTTTTTCCATGAGCTGTGCTTGAAATTCTCCAGTTTGCTCGATCATAGAAGCGAGACCTTCAGAAGACCTCTTGACTTCTCCTATGGTAGTGTTGTAAATTTTTTTCAATTTTGGTATTTGATCTCCCTCTACAACTCCTGCAGCCACCCCAAATGTTATGGCAGTGCCAGCAGCGATAGCAGCCCCGGCTGCTACCCAGCCTATAGGATTCCAGAAGTTTATTGCCGCCAAAATAGCCGCCACTCCCACCGTCGTACCGGCCGCCCCGCCATACGCCACTCCACGCGCCGCCGTCGCCGCCCCTCTCTCCTCCTGACCCAATTCAGTGATTTTCCTCTCTAGCCCTCCATGCAGCTCTTCTAGCTGACATTTCATCTCCAGCTGAGCTTTACCAGCCTCGTCTATCGCGTCATGTGCTGCTTTCAGTCCTGGCAGTACTTCCGCATCCAAACTGTCCATGTAGAGTTTTATAGCCGGCTTAACAGTGTCCAGATCCAGCTTGTTTTGGCCGTGAAAAGCTCTGAGGAGCGCCTTGATGTGACCACACAGGGTGTTGACAGCTTTAGTTGCTAGCTCATTAGCTTTACTGATTTTCTGGCAAGTGTTGACGACACTTTCTAAAGCCTTTTTCTCATCCTCCCCCATCTTATCGTCAGTTTTGACGAGATTATCTATAGCTTTCTCCACAACTTCGTTGTTTGTCATCCACGCCATATTCTTCTTAAACACACTGATAACGTCCTTGAGAGTATCCGCTGATATCGCCATCCTGCAACAGGTGGAATCGAATTGAGACTACTTAACAACTGCATGATATTATTATTGATAGAGGGAGTATTTTTCAAAGAGAGGTTCATCTGTGCCCATTAGCCCTTTCGAGAGTATTTCACTACCGAGAACTAAAGCAGCCAATAAGTTTTGAGAAATGAGGCTTAAAATCTTCGAAAATATGAGACGCCACCCAGAAATACTGTTCCAGTTCAGTAAATGTATTTTTGCATGAATTCTCCAATTTGCGTTTCAGATTAGAGGGAAAATACTGAGAGTTTTTGAAAACAAATAGATGATAAACCGACATCAGAATCAATAAATCGCTCATCTGTCATCACTGCTTTGTGGCTGTTCAGTGTTCACTTTCTATACGTAGCATTGTAGCATAGACCACCTTAGTGTTATACCAGTTCGTGTACATTATCGTGTATAAGTATTTGATACTGGCAGAGACTTCAACTATACATTCATCTTCTTTGAATCTCATTTTGTGTAATTTGGTCGCGTTCGAACAATATCAAATTTACACTAAAAAGTATAAAATGATTGAGGAAAGTCAAAGACACGACAGAAATATCTATAAAAAAATGCAGTAGAGGAATAGCTGACGTATCACAGTCACACAGCATGACCAACTCCCAATACAAAAGATAAACTTAAAGTTAAAGATTATGATTTGAGACTTATAGTGGTTTGTTAGGATTCATGTATTTGGGAATACATACAAGTACATCAACATTAAATACATAAGAGCAGAAGAAAGGGAAGCTAAATATATAAATATTGTTGAGCATGTATGTTAAATGTGTCCCATTATCTCTATGGTGTGGTATAGTTATACACTGTACATTGTACAATACAAGTCTCTGTTGATATATCACTAAATGAATAAATGATAAATGACTGAGAGAATCACAATCACTTAAACGTCCAGTGGTCAAGCCCTCTTTGCACTAACATATGTGCATTATTAAACAGTCGCTGTATACAGACTTACATTGAGTAAATAAACCAGACTTCAGAGGAAATAGGAATAACGAACTGCAGCTGCAGTAAGATCAGTCTTCAAGTTAGTACGTGATATTTCCTTCCTAGTCCACATAACTATACGTGATCGAGTCACAAAGTGATCTAGTTAGACATCGGTGTGTGGAGTAATTTACGTTAAATTTACATATTTTACGATTAATATTGAATGATTATGTGATTCAGATCATAATCAACTTGCAAAATGTATGTACATCAGCTGACATGATTTTGAGGAAATTTTCCAGAGTTTCTACATTAAAATTTGCTCTCTAGTTTCTGAGTCTAAGCACATCACTGTAAAATTTATAAACTGCGCGAATTTTGGAATAAATAGCCTGTTGAAAAGAGTTGTTTCATGTTTGTCAATTATTGAGATCAATAACAAATAAACACAGCATTTCGGACAATTAGAATAAATTAATTTGATCGATAAACAATGAAAATTCAGCCAAATCAAAATCCTGTAAAGTGAATAAATGCAAAAATTTAATAAAACTAGTTAAATTTTAATGTCTGGTCGAAAAATAAAAACAATCCAATTGCCGGTCAGCCAGAAAACTGTTTAACAAATAGATGTGATCTGTTTGTGTCATGAATATATTACGAAAATAACCAGTCTATCATTATGATTACACGGTAGATCGTGTACCATTATGTGTCGATGTCTTCAAAAATATCCATGGTGATGTACTTGAAAAATACAAATACAATTTTTGATGGCCACCCGTATCTGTGAATCTCTACTGGGCAATCATTTGTTCATTTTCAGCGATCAAGTGCTAAGGATGCTCCAAATCTAAATAAACGTAACCTTCAGTAGTATTTCACTAGATGAACTAACAAAAATGATAAATATTAAATGTCAATAGCACGAATAAAATAAGTGGTACAAAATCATTAATAACTTAAGCTGAGTGTTTTGGATTGGAAAATATCAATTGATAGCGACATTTCAGCTCCAATAAACAAATAAATATAGATATTTTCAATGTGAGTAACTGCGAGAGAACTTGGATACGTCGATAGAAGCGGGGTCCATCTGATAAGCTACTGCCATCATTATAATCGTATCTGGTACTGCTCCACTTTGTCTTACCTGGGGTAACGTAGGGGAAGTCAATCAAGAAAATTTTGGAGGGGAATGGAAAAAATTAGACGAAAAATGGCGAACTTTAGAAAAAAGTTAGGAATTTAGAGGAGTAAAACGTGGACATTTAGAAGGTTAATGGATTATTTTAGAAGTAAAATGAGAAAATTTAGGAGGAAGATGGCGACATTTAGGGGGAAATAAAGAATTTTAGAGGAAACAACATTGAGGAGGAAATACATCAATCAGAAGGATAGAAGGAAAATTGAGGGGAAAGGAGATTAGGGACAATGGGAATTCAAAGAAATTTGAAAATCAGTTGGTAAAGAAATAGCATCAGAGCATCAGCTGAACTGGACAATGTTATATATATCTGCGATATAAATACATACTTGATGTGAACCTAGATAGGAATGTATAGTACATACCTCATTCATGAGATAGTGGATGGGAATCTTATGGAATTGTATATAGTCAAGAAATCCCTCAACAATGTCACTCAGTTTCACTACTGCAAAGGGAGACGAGTAGATATTGAGGTACTTTAATTACAGTCAAAAGGCATAATTTTATCAACTTCAAGTTCATTCTCATTCATCAAGTAATGATTTTGAAGATTAAAATTCTTCACCTTTTTCGTCACAGTTGATAGCCAGGCAAGGCTCTTTTTCGTACTGAGATTTACTCCAATTGTACACAGCCACAAACTTGTTTACCTACATCAAATAAGTAATCAAAGGAGATGAAGCAAAAATGCAGCTTTTTTAAACAATCGGAAAACAGACTTCAGGGTGCCAATAAATCTGATGTTGAATTGATCATGTCGAAAACAAACCTCTGACACAGCGAGACTTTCCCGAGAAATTATTAGCTGTACAACGTGTTTAGGTAAGATAGAGAAGGAGGGCAAACTGAGTACTTCATCGCCGTTCCTGTCAATGAACTCCATCACTTTCTGGATAAGAACCTGAAAATTGCGCGATGTATTATCACAATGAAGTTCAAGAAAGTGCTGGGATCTGTCACTGAGCCAATAAATATTTGTATAACCATTTAGAATTATCCACTTAAAATTTCAAGTCGTCCGAAAGTCAGAAGGAAAAAATAGCAAGAAGTAAGAACAGAAGATCGTCCTCATGCTGTCACATATCACATGTAAGCTGGTTCCAGCTTTAACTCCTTTGTGTATTGCTGTGTAAAATTTGATTTTTATTTATTTATTAAGCCTTGGTCCAGTGGCAGCGAGGAGATCTACAATTTCGTAACTGATACTCGCGTGACAACAAAATATTTAAACGCGCGCTACATGAAGACGAATCTCAGTTTCACTGGCAGCGCTTCATCAGACGAATTTGTTTATTACGGCCAATTTGGGTTTCAATCGCAATATAAATTTTTGTTCTCCGATGCAACCTCAGCCTTTTTTCCGGCAACAAAAATTTCATGATCTAGTGAACAATTGAAGTTGTTAACTGGACAAATTGTCCGAAGTCAAGGTATTTGCTTCGTTGCCTCCTTGTAAAAGTCTCAACACCAACAAAAGTTTACGTGAAAAATAGAGTCCTCTTAAACTAAATTTTCACATTTTTGATGAGACACAGTTACTTGCCATTTTCCTCATACACAGTCATATAGGCAGAATAGAGGCCACAAAAGAAAGCTTGCAATCGTAAGCAAATACCAAATATGGCATAATCATATCGATCTCATTTACTTTACAGCAGTTTCCTTCATTCAATGAGATTAATACAAAATGGTGAAAGTATCACAAATTGCTTAAATGTACACGCTGTATAGACATAAACAGATCAACTTAAGGATCTAAAAATGGCATTTTATGATATCCAGTAACCTCATCATCGGATATGATTTTTTTGATGTTCATGCCGACAAATCCTATCAGAACTATACATAGACCACTCAGCACAGTCATTAGAATAAACAGGTTAAAGTCTAACAAAACTTTGTTTTCATCAGCGAGTTTAGCTGCAACCGCTGCTTCGACAACACTCTCGGAAACAGCCTGTTTTGTAATCGGAGAATCGTCGTCCTTTTCGGTATTCGTGTCCGAAATTTTATCATCGGTGGAGTTTGCTCCATAACACATGACAGCTCTATTGCATTCGCCCTGCGTGCTCTGTACTATTGCTAGAAGTTCATCTTTTCTACACCCTTCCTCCGATTCACAAGACGGTACTTTTACTTCCCTCTCGTTCAAGTAAACCTTGATTATTTCTTCTCCAGATTTAGAATCCTTGAAGAGAACAAAACCTAAGTTTGCAGCAAATGGGTCAAGTTCACTTAGTTTCGTTGTTCGGTTCCAGAACTCCGTCTTATCCCACCGGTACATGACATTCTCATCTTTGTTTATTCCCAACAATGAGATAAGCGGCAACACAGTTTCACTGTGAGCAAATCTTAGAGCTGTAGCGGGTTCTTTGCTGTTAAACTGGCTTAACAAGTCTTGTAATAAGACACACGAAATTTCGTATCCCAGTTTATTGGGGTAGCTGGAGGAGTAATACCGACCGAGATCGTTCTCGTAGTCCAAGAGAGCGAAAGCGGATTTCGGGATCATCTCACAGAAAGAAGAATTGTTTGACTCTGTCGGAGAAACGTGCTCGAATGTGCACAAGTTGTACAAATTTTCTGCGTCTTCAACTGTCATTGGGAAACCTAGTCGTTGAGATATTGGCTCCAGTACTAGTTTCTTATAGTGCTCTGATGTCTGAAGTTTAACAACTTCAGAATCTTTATTTACAGTGGTAGGCGAGTTAGTATACGCTGGACAATTATCCATAAAACGCAACAAAACATCCTCATCCTCACTTTCTTCCCTTAAACCGACAGGCTGAAATCCGTTTGTCGACAAGTTTTCTCTTGTCGATATCTTATCTAAAGGACCGGCTCCCTCAAACAATCCGTACATAAAAGAAGAAGCACTTTGACTCGTTCTTGTAATAAATGTACTTCTCACATGATACCTGGCTGGGTAGTAATCAGGGAAGAGAGCAGGGAACCTCTGCTTGTATCTTTGAGCTAGATGATAGTGTTCCAACATTCCTTGTGGTACGAGGTGCATATCTTCCTTGTATTCAGGACGGTCCCAAGTTCGGAGCCAAGCGGGCTGCTCTTCCTCATTTATCTCCGATAAGATCTTATCGATAAAATCATTCATTCCGATCGCTACATCTTCTCCCAAATGTCTACTACCGTGTCTGGCAAGAAGATACAGCCGAGTTGGAACGAGTTTCTTACTCCATTTTGCTTGAGAGATGTCTCCTCTGGAGTAATCGTATGGGGTGTGTGTGGAGAAATCACGATACGCTAGGAAACATGGCAGATAAGAGACCACCGCCAAAATAAAGTATTGTCTGAGAAATTTCATCCGTCTAAGATCAAAGGGATACCAAAGCACTGAACAATTGTAAAGAGTAGGGAAAAATACTACAGTGCTTGGCTTAGCCAGAGAATTGAGGTCGTTGCACCAACATTGCAATGTAAGTGTACAAACTATTTGTCTCGAGAGATTGTACTCATAGAAAAGCTGCATCAATGTAAACATGAATATTAAAAAGGAGCCCTCGATACGTTCAATTTGCTCAACTGCTATAAGGGTACAATCGATTCCCAATTTTCCAAGAGCAGCTCGGTCTTTAGATAATGTTGCTGGAGCAAGCAATTCTGGCAGAAGAAATACCAGTCTTCAAGCCAAGAACTTCATCTCCCCAGACTTCTTGTGCTGGATTATACTTACCGTTATCTGTTTCCGGCACCATGGTGAGGTAACCAGCCCAACAGAGTGGTTCCATGTTTCCTCTAAAACCCTGCTGTTTTCCCTTCAACTCTGTCATAAATCCTGTGCTGTACAACGGCAATATTGCGGGTGTCCTCATGAAGCCAGGACACTGGGCTGTGGCAGTCTAGGAAGCGTAATTGGGTATATATAGAATAAAGATGCCCACGCCGGGGATTATCTTATAACATAACCATAACGGGCGCGTAGCGCTCGTTATGGTTGAATAATCCACGAGCTGTATAGCGAGTGTATTATTCATTAATAACACACGACCGAGCGGAGAGAGGGAGTGTGTTATTTTTGATAAGCTCCAAGAGCAAGTCTTTATTCTATATAAAACACCACGAATAAATAACGTCCAATAAGGTTGCTCTGTTTGTCACGTGATGTAAAACAATGTTCTGATTGGAGAGAAGCACGTGATCCTTGTTCGTGATTGGCGCAACAGATCGTGACGTCTTGTCACGTGATTAGGGCGAGAGCTGCGCATTGGGCAGTTAAGTTTCATTTTGGCTCCGTGTCAAACAGTGTGTACGATACGGTGTGCCGTGGAATGAGCGATTGAGTTTGTCAGTCTGAATCGTTATAATCAAGCTGGGAGCGTGGGAAGTATACAACGGCTGTATTGTAATTTGACACGGCAGTCGGCAATGAGTGGAAAAGTGCCAGCGTGACACTGCAAAAATGAGTGTGCGTGTTTTATATCAGAAGAGATAACGCGACAATTGATGATGAGAGGAACAGGGAAACTGCTGCACAAACAAACACTTAAATTCGTGAACAAACAACATGCTGACTCTCAGTCCTTACTAACACTGCTTCGGATTGGTCAAACGGTCTACAGTTATACCGGACCTTGGCAAGCTGCTAACAAACATGGGTGTTGTTGTACCTAGTGTGGTGGCAACATATCCTCATATCAGTTGTTCTGAATCGGTACTGGCAATTTCACAAAATGGGTATTGACATGAGTTCTGCATTTGATACAATCAATCGGAAAACAGTACTTAATCTCCTGGAGGATGCTGGCTGCACTGAAGATGAAATCAGACTAGTACGTTTACTTCTATCAAACACTAAGCTTCATGTTCATGTGGGTAAATCAATATCTAGAGTGTTCATTAGCCTCTCTGGAGCATTCCAATGAGACTCACTGTCTGGTGTCCTATGTACTTGCCGGAGCACTTGTGCACTTGCGTGCTATCTTAGAGCTCCCAAACCCCCCATCAATCCTTCATGCATGGCATGAACTATCGAATATATTGAATTACATTCTGGTTTCCTGCGATCTCATCAGCACACTGTACCTGCATTATTAGATGTCTAAGTCGAACAAATCTTACAAATCATGGAGTTTGTTTAAAAAAATTACTTGATGAGATTAGCTAATGTGAAAAGAGGTAACGTTGTCTGATAAATGCAATACGCTACTAACTTTTCATTGATAAGAACGAAAGAAATCTAGTAGATACCTTTGTAGATTTGTATTGAATGTATCTGTCTGCGTTAGAAAGCATATGACATACTGTGTCCGTGCTTATACTTTGTCCTGCAAATATTCTTTGTAAGTAAAAACAGATTTGTACCGTCGGAAGTTAAACAAAGCAGTTGTCTATCTGCAAAGAAAACTGTGCTTAATATACTTACGAAGTTGATGCAAGCTTGTGAGTACTTACCAACAAAGTTTATTCAGGCTTGTAAGTACTTACCAACAAAGTTGATGCAGGCTTGCTTTAGTTCCTCGACGTCGTAATGATCAGCAGCGTTTACTAACCCAAACAATGTTCTAGGCTGAGTGAGTTGTTAGATTGGGTTAATTGATTAGTTAGCTTATAAGGGTAAGCAGCACTTGTTTGTCCCAAGACAAGCTCCAGAAGTGAATAGAGCATCGTCAACTTCGGACCGCCCAAAAAATGCAATTAATTAAAATCAAACATATCAATATTCCTGGACTACTCAAATTCCTTTTTGATACCCAATAAATTGGGAAGCAATATGTTGACCTAATTTCCTCCCCACATCTACTCATCCGAAAACTTCATGTTCCTCCATCTATATAACCAGGATATCCTATACACTTTCTAATTAAATTCTGTTTTCACCTGCATTATTTTGCTGACAAGCTACCGAAGCCTGGTCTACCCACAGCCTTTCAGTGTCCTCAATACTGCATATAGCTAAACATCTAAATGTCCAAAACGGGGTATAACAACTATACACTCTATGGAATTCACGATAAGACAGTGCGTGGCATCCTGGCAGCATACAGTTCAGCGATCTTCGTATCGTCAGTCTTGGGAGATATCCTGATTCTGGTTGGATCACTGCGGCACAACGCAATACGTCTTCACAAGTTAATGGTATGTTTCATCAGATACATCGCGGTGGCTGACTTAGCAGGGTCGCTCTTTCGAGTTTTGCCAGGGTCTGTTTCCCTGGTGACAAACGGCTGGGTTTTAGGACATCTTCTGTGTTACATTGTCTTTATTGTAACGTGCTTGGCAGGGATGACATTGTTTCTCCTAGTCTCTGCACTGTCCTTGACAAAGTTGCTTATCCTGAAATATCCTCTTAGGGCAATCACGTTTTCGACCAGAGCAGCTCATTTCACCGTGCTTATTTCCGTGATCTGCTCGTCATGGTTTCCTTTGATAATAATGTTGATTGACAGGCAGGGTGTGAACTTCAGCTATCGTGACTACAGCTGCGACTACAAGAGTAACACAACAGGTATTTGGTCAGTCATTAGTCCAGTCATAGTAGGCTTGTTTGCTTTCATTGCAACCACCACCACAGTGATAAGCAGCCTCATGTTGTTGGTTCTGGCGAGAAAGATCACAGAGAGAGATCCAAGTGGATTGAGGTGGCAAGGGCTCATGACAGTGTTTCTCACTGCTGCTGTTTACTTGATGTCAGCTCTTCCGGGATCAGTCTACTTTCTTGGATTAAATTTGGTAATAAGTGAGCATTCACAACTATTCAACTTCTGGCATATAACTCTCTTTAGAGTTGCTGCATACATGGCCCTTCTTAACACATTGTCCAACTTTTACATCTACACAATTACCTTGACCAGCTTTAGGGAGTTTCTGAAATCCAGAGTGCTATTGATAATGTGTCTCATGAGGTCTTACACTTCTGAGGAACCTGGAGCTAACGAAGGAAGAGGAGAGGGGCACAATTTATTGACTTGATAAACCTTTATGTTAAATCCTTCCTGTCACACCTTCAACAGTCGAACACTTGTTTGAGTAAGGTTTTGTCTATGACAGAAAATTCTTCTAATTTTGAAAATGAAATCCAACAATGTTCTTTGTTAACTCTTAAAAACAGTTTTGATCAACATAGTAAAACGTTTCATTTAAAGATATTGTTTCTTAATAACCTGTAATGTGCAAACTCCCGTGTGAAGATATTCAATTAGTTGTTTGAAGACGCTCGGCTCGAACTCTGGAACAACAATAGTATTCGGTGGTTTGCTCTTCTGAGGGAAAGTAGACGATTAAAATTCCGTCTTAATGATAATTCACGATTGATTTGATATCTTATGAGTGTCAGACACCGGTTTTTAATTCTTTATGTAACTTACAGATTTGATGCTGCGTGGAGAGGTGTCTTTTAGAGAACACCGTCTTGGAACATGGCTGTAAAGTTGCTTTCTGAACACCCTGCAAATAGTGATAGGAAATTCAGCTTCTTAGTTATTCTTTTTACTTAATAAAGTATCATGATAATAAATATAAAGGATGTTAGTTAATATTCTAGCTGGTGGCTTATCAAGGGGTACGTTTCAATGTTTTGTAAATCAGAATTACATATTCTGTATATTTAACTGTCAATTCTTGTCTATAAATTCACTATCATACGTTTTGTATAATTTAAGTCTCAGTGTACTGGTAAGGAATCGTTCACATTTTTTGAAACAGTTTGTTAAAACATTAGGAAAAATTGGGGAGCTTCAAACAAAATTTAATCAAGTGATTATGTCCAAAACCCCCTTCCCCCCGTTATCATTTGCGTAATCGTTTGAATCCCCTCCCCCTTTGATAATACTCTGATATATTGCTGTGAAAAATTATTTTGCATACCCCGCCACCAGAGTTTTAGTTGTCACTTCAGAAGAATCAAAATCTGAACAAGTAAGTAGTAAGCCATAAGTAGGACATTACACAATAACACACCTGCTTCTGGCAGCAAGAATAGCCCGTACTGCACATACTGGTTGTTTGTCTTCTCCCACCAGGAATATTATGTCACACAGCTCTGGCAATCCTGATTCAATATTTTGAAACCATAGGTGGGCAACAAGTTTGAATAACAAGGTAAATTGTTCAAAAAATTGCAAAGAAGCTGTGAGTTTCAAAGATCTGCTTATCAGCTTGCACTTTTACAAAATGAAAACCATCTAAATTATTTATCTAATATCTATACAATTATATGCATTGAGCTGATTACTGTGGTGTCCCCACATCTATTAAAGCTCTGTGTGGCGCATGTTATACAAAACGATGTGGCAGAGGTTACACATTTTTAACGATGTAGGCGGTTAGAGTGCAGACAATTGAGGTAATTTGCATATACCCAAGTCTAAATGAGGACCTTGTAATGTTTGTTAATTCGGTTTTAGGGGTGCTAGTAAAAGTAATATACAGTAAACCCTCCATTTACCGGGCCTATCGGGGAAAGGGTTGAGGCCCGGTAAATAGAGGGGCCCGGTAAGTAGAATTTCATCAAAATATGGCCTTATTTTGGCCAAATAGAGGGACCTGGTAAATAGAGGCTTGGTAAATCGAGGGTTTACTGTATTTACTATTTTTATGTATATGCCATAAACAATACTATATTTTTATCGATGTGGGGACACCACAATCACTTTAATAACCTGATAGCAAGTTTAAATCTTGAGCAAGAGCGCTCCTATTTTCAAACTTTGTCAATATTTCCTCCCCAAGAGGGGGTTCTGTTTTGTAGGTTTGATAGCTGTATGCTGGGATTTTAAATTGTTATTGTAAATTCATAAATGCAGGACGACAAAAACCTAAAAATGAAGATACAAATACCAAGTTTTGATTAACTGCAACATCATCTTTAAGTACTGGCAGACAAAAAATCATACTTACTTGATTCTTCATTGTCAACATCACAACTTGGAAAGGATTCTGTTATTTCAGACATCCTAAAATGAAATATATATAAGATCTGGTCAACCTTCTATAGTGACTTAAGACTTGACATGAATTAGAGATTCTTGTTGGTCTGATGACTAAAGTCTATGTATATGTTTTAATATCCATTAACTTCAATAACACGTTCTCAGTGGTCTGGCAGCATCTTACATCGGTCCATCAGGATGTTTTCTGACATCAATCTTAAGTTCTGCTGAATGGCGGTTTTGACATCTTCTGGGCCGTTAAAAACATCATTTCAAAGGTCCTGCTCCATTGCTCTGAACACAGTGGCGTAACGTAGTAGGCCTAGCCAATATGGGGCCCCTTGGCGATGAAAATGCGCCCCTAATTGGCGACCCTGGTGTCAGGGCTTACTGGGATCAATTTGTGAAAAATGGCCGGAAAATCTAAATAAAAAGGGAAGTTATTAAACCAAACACGCGATTTTGCTAGTCGCGCAGTTAATCTTGCAAAATTGTCCCATATTTTTTATGACGATTCGGCGCCCCCTGATGACGGCGCCTCCCGGCGTAGCCGGGGTGGCCGGGGCATCGTTACGCCGCTGTCTGAACATATATCGGTCGAGGAGGATAGGGTGCCTGGTGAACAACTAAGATTTTGTTCTTGGTGAGATGATTCTGCGTAATAGTGGCTGAGCGAGGTCTCTCTTTGTCCATTTGGAGTTGTGCTTTTCCCAGAGAGAGTTTCTGTGTTTTGAGGCTCATAAACCTTTTAGATGTGTCCTTTAGATACTCAATCATAGTGGTGGCATCAATAGTTGTACCTTGGGGCATCACCAAAACTGAAAATCTTTTAGGCTTGCAAGTGAATGCGATTAAACCCATTGTTTTCTTGTTTGTTAACTTTGACTCACATCAGTTGCTTACTGGTCTTTTTGTCAATTCTAACTCTACCATTGTAATTCTAAGACCATATACTGCAGACCTTTGGTGTTAATCTGATTATTGCTTGTCGCGGTAATAACAGGTTCTCGAAGCTCAAAGCTGAACATTTCGTTGAACAGTAAATGGATATAATCTCGTCAAATTATTGCTAAACTGAACTTAACTTGAAGAATCTGTGCAAGAAAAAAAATTGGGGGGTTAGTACCCATAGCTACCTCCTTTGGAATGAACAAATTAAGACATCTAAATTAAGACATCTAAATCAAAAGCAAATCTTGTCGAGATGTTACCCGACCCGCGCGCGGCTCGCAGTTTTCTGCTCTCCTCGCGTTTCGTTAGAACGTTAGACGGATATCATCTCGTCAAAAGCAAATCATATGATCTGCTGGGTTGTTAGGAATCTGATTGATGGAAATATGAATGCAATGTTATGTTATCCATTTACAAAGCTCTAATAAGACCCCATTTCGAGTATTGTGTCCAATCGTGGAATCCAGTTGTAGGTTGATAACCTACTGTCGCGGCCATCACGCGCTCTCACGCATTT
>JH153596.1:169904-195146 GCA_000226015.1 Mnemiopsis leidyi | reverse complement strand
AGAGTAGAGAGAGAGAGAGAGAGAGTAGAGAGAGAGAGAGAGAGAGAGAAAGATAGTGAGCGAAAGATAGTGAGCGAAAGATAGATAGAGAAAGAGAAAGTGATAGAATGACTGAGAGTGGGCTGGGAGAGAGAAAGATAGTGAGAGAAAGATAGATTAATAGATAGAGAGAGAAAGATAGTGAGCGAAAGATAGTGCGAGAAAGATGATTTTAACGCGCTGCGCGTTTGTTTATATGTAAGAAAATGCTAACAGTTTGTTCTCTGTATAGATTATTAGGCTGCGCGCCTTCAGGGCTTTAAAACTGTGTGTAACTCTGCTCTATTTTAGGAAGAATTGAAATGCTCTTATGGCAAGGCGACTGAAGTCAACAAAATTGAATTATATTTACACTCACACATGTAGCAAAACATCAGCGGCATAACAACATTATAAATAGACTCTCAGCAAAGAACACAACTATTTCTCAACATTCGAAACTTTTACAACGGCACATCAAATTTCTTAAATTAACATCCCTTGACTTAACACGATCAAAACAGAAAAGATGAGAATTTACTTCATTAAGAAAGCATGATATATTTGTAGACAAAAGAAACCCTTGAAATTTCGACAAGTCCGGGCATGATATTTCATGTTACTGAAAACTGATGCAGTCTATTGCACAATTGAATATGACACGTATGCTTCAATCTTCAAAATACCTAATCAATATTCAACGGAATTGCCGTCTAAATTTCACATTAATAAATACATCCTAGCATTAGATCATGCAAAATGAAAAGATGCTGATTCTGCACTGTAGCAAATCATGCATCATATTTTCAAGACCTCAAATTCTATGAAGCAAGAGTAACGAAGACCACATTTACAGATATATCATGATAAGAGTGGAGAAAAGGGGAGAAAGAAAAAAGAAAATTTCCAGTTTTTATCTCGAATAATAGTTTCGTAATCGAATACATCCCCAGGTTACTGTCATTTTGCACAAGCGAGCTGACAACCGTTAGGAGCATATTGCTGTTTGAAACTAATGTCCCACCACATACCCACAGGCAATCAGATTCCTGCACAACTCAAGAAGAAAAACCGGAAATTGAGGGATGGAAAAAAAGTAATCAAAATTAGTTTTAAAGTGGGCAGCTCCCTCAAATCGTGTCAACAGGTGACAGCAGGCAGTGGGAGCATACCTCGGTATAAAACTAATGTCCCACCACATACCCACAGGTACAAAGACCTGCACAAACGCAAAAGTAAAGTGAGAGAGGAATACTGAATAAAGTACAATAGAATAGGAGTTAAAGGAAATGTGAAAGTTTGAGAATAGATTTGAGAAAGAAAGAAGTAAGGATAGAGGATTTGGAGAAAACATTTGAAAAATTGTAAAGCTTTAGTTACTCTTGCTTCATTTTATCGTTAGCTTATCTTTTCTGTAACATTTTCAACTCAAAACTTCTCTAAAATTTAATCAAAATGCCAACAGGGCAAACTCAAGTCCAACGCCCATGTACATGTACATTACCAAATATAAACTCTCCGTGGCGGAGGCATCTTTATAAAGTCCATAAATCTTTAGGACGACTTGGCCAAGGGTGTCGAGGAGCCACACAGTTCATTGCTAGATCTCAGCCACACAGTCGGTCGTGGAGCTAAACGATAATTGGGTAAAATAAAGCACACTGACAGTAGTCACATGACAGAACAAGAGAGGCGGCACAGGTCACGCGATTACCCGTTTACAACAGAGGAGCTCAAGGGCGACAGAAATATCCAGTCGCCATTGGACTGATCTGTGTTAAACGGGAAACCACGTGATCTGACGCGTGATCAGTCCTTCCCCCTCTCTGTTCGAGGAAAAACCTGGGAGCACACTTCGTTTTCTTTAAAGGCTGTCTCGGAAAAGTGTTCGCAGCGAGTATTTTGAGTGTAGTGCGGGGCTTGTAAAGTTGTTTTTATCGCTCGGCCCACTTAAGCATCCCAGACTTTTCGCCGGCATCTTGTGAGACTCTGTCACTCGATCTAAAAATAGAATTAATTTCCTAAATCAAGGCCGTAATATGCTAGAAGCCAAATGTTTTCTTCATTAGTGCTCTAAGATGGTTTCCTATCAATACATGCCCGAATAAATGTATTCATGTTTCTTGCCGGAAGCAAGATAGAGAGACACAAATAACGACAACTAGAGAACCACACCCACGTGACGTCATATCTCAGTTGACGTCATCAACAGCCTGACATCGTCATGATGACGTCACTCTGTGCGATCACTCTATTCCATGTGAAATATGTTCAATATAACAGTGTACAGTAATAATTATGCTTGAGAGCGCTAGTGCACGGGCTCAAGGATTAAAGTCCATCATTAGTCTTATAAAATCATAATGCCAATACAACATGAGGCTCTCGAAAGACATCGTCATCCTGGAAAACTTGACAATCTCAGCAATGTCCAACTACTTGATCTGTGGTGGAATTCATATCCTAATAACATGTCACAAAATATGCTCCTTATCAGAGAAGTCCAATCGTTAACATGCCGTAATATGGCTAGGTGACAAACATGACCCAGTCCAAATTGTTTGCTCAATGAAACACAGGTGGGTTTGGTGTTGAGAATCCTCAACTTTGAAAGTTGACAGTTGAGAGCGCTCAACTAAGGAGACTTTTCGCATTCCACCAAGATTAATCCAGAACAAAAACGTGCAGATATTGACGATAATTATCGGACACCAAGGTACACAATTCATTACACCAGCTCCAGAAAAAACGTATCAGATCTCTAGATATAGCGGAGTAACAAGAGCCCAAAATACACTGACCATATCATCCATTTAGATAAAGGCAAGATTTAGACACTGAAATGAATGCCAGATAAACGTTGAGAATGCTCAACTGAGAATCATGAGAAAATAGGATATCGAGAACTCTCGATTATGGAACCTTTTTACCCATATATAACATACCATATAATATAACGACCATATTAGGAAGCAACAAGAGCTTACATAACATAGAAAAGAAAATCATGTTTCCAGCACATGGTAAGAAGCCTCTACCGATAAATTCACATCACAATCGAAACGATCAAATGTTCACTACGAACTATCGATAATCGAGCCGCAATAGAGCCTACGTCAATATATTAACATACGCCAATTTGATACAATTTCGATCAGAGGTCTATCTACATGAGAAGATTTCACGACAAAAGCCCATGCAACCTTAGAGTGCACTGCTACAGCATAAATCAACCGATAAACAAGAAGAGAAAACAGATCAATTCACAAACTGAAAATAACCGGTTAAATTTCAACATTACAAAATAATATACATGATGGTGCTACAAAAAATTCGTTGGGACAAGCATAAGCAGTGCGTCATAGAACACGTAAAGCATAAGATAATCTTATCAGAATACCGTACCACAATGCTGGAAAAACATGTGATTATTATTCTGGTCGGCAGAACGTTCGAGAACGTTTCTTTTAATAATAAGTGAGAACGAGAGAAAAACTGGCTGAGCGGCCACCATATTGCAGCACAGAATAAAAATATAGATTAGTTCGGAAGCAGATTATATATAGACGAAAAAGTCAACATAAAATAACCAATTATTTGAATAACCAGTGCAATGACACAGCTACAGTATAAGCACTAACATCCTAACGGACTAGTCACAACTTCAGTATAGTTTGAGATATTACACTTCGCCTAACTTGGTCAGGGACAACAAGATCTAACAACATATAAGTGACAAAATGATCAACCAACAACCAAAAGGATTGTCGAGAATTCTCGACTTAACTGATGGAATTATCGAGAATGCTCGATTGGTTACCTTTTCGTTAAGCGGCTTTATTTGATGTTGCTAGCCGATCTGCCACTTGCCACTTCTATTGAGGCGTTTTTTGACATGATATCGTAAAGTTGCTCCGGTAGTAGCTGCCTTTGCCACAATAATCAGCGCTGGTTTAAGAAATTCCTCCAACAAATTGGATATCTCATATTTTTAGCTTATATCAAAATGTATTTGCTGACTGCAAATAATGAGATCGCTTTGTGAGGACATAGTTAAGATTTTGTGCCTGGTCTGCTGTTACAATTGTTACAAGTGCCTAGAAAATGTGTTATGAGCGACACTTCAAGTCATGATAGACTTTTTTCAACGTCGGCTTTAAGCCGTAAATAGATGTTGAAATTGTTTTCCCACTATCGGGTATAAAATCAGCTTTTTGAGCTATAAATACGCCAGAATTAAACTGACTTGGCACCCTTGTAACATAAAATTGAGCTACCAATAATTGGCACATCGTTTGGGTCACAATTTAAAGTACAGGCAAACACCAAAACCGATCTGATGAAATCAAACCTTTACTGAACAAATGCTTTATCTGTAGGGCTCCAAGATCAAACGAAGGAGTGCAATCGCGAGGTGACGATCGTCGACAGGTAACAAAGCGGTTATCCAAGAAGATACTGAGACTTTGGCGAAATACAGCGGGTTGGATTCTAGTTCTTTTTGTCCTAGAGGTCAAGACGGTTATTCTTATAAGCATGCGAAATTGACAAGACACGAGTTAACTTTTTGCAAGAATGATAGCATAGATAAAAGCAGAAGTCTTTACCATGGTTACCATACGATACCCTTTTGATGTTGAGTGAACGGTAGCGAAGGTTCATAATAGTCTGTGTTATCCAAACTAACTCGCATCATCTCCTCTGTGCAAATCTGAAACATCTGTCAACCCTAACCTCAGCTTTTGTCAATAATGTCCACGGCGGAAAAATGCCGAAAGCTGGCTATGGCGATTGCATCACACACGAAAATGAAGCTATAACCACCGTTAAGTGCTACCTTACTTAAACGATAATCATTCCGTAAGCTGCACTGGGGCCGTCAATCTTTACCAAAAACATTTAGCGCTTCAAAATTCCATAGTTAATCAGAGCGAGAGAGAGAGAGAGAGAGAAAGTTCCAGAAATAGCGACTAGATTTCTGATGATTGCATCTTACGGATTTGACACCAATCTGCACTTATTAGCTATTACCATAACTTATCTTACTCGTGCGTGGTTCATCTCCAAACGTACGTCGTACACGTTCTTACATCCCGAGAGCTTTTCCTTCGCACTTTCAGACTGAATTAGCTTTCACGAACAATTCAAGGTGGCTGAGAAATAACTCCGGCGTCCTAAAACAGCAATATATTTTGCCTCAATCAACAGCATTTAAAAATACGTGTGAAACTTTGAAGAGGTGGAAGATTCTTTGATAGCAAGCGGGGAATCGAAGAAATGATCATGATCTAGCTTTAAACCCATGACCCATACCATATACAGACCATTAGATAATTACCATGAGTTGAGAATACTCAACATTCTCCATGAATAAATGTTGGGAACACCCAACTGAGAACCTTTTCAGTGGCATATTTACTGTACTTGTATCCTCGGAAGCAACTGTAAAAGAAAGTGTGGCATTGCGACACAAATCTGTGAACTTGAAACTCTTCTGCTCTGAAATATCAGATGTGTGGCAAATAAGAACTCCAAAGATTGAAGATATATCACCTAATACCGGTTGAGAATACTCAACTTTACAGATAGAAAAACGTTGAGAACACTCAACTATACAGCCTTTTTGATATATCTCAATAATTGGATTCTTGTAGCTCGTGATATCAACATCGATTAACCGATGGAAAATTATGATTGAGCTTTGAACAATATATCAATGGAGTGGCAGCTCTTGAACTCACGATTTTTGTCGTGTTATATAATTGGGGTATAATCATCCCATAAGGGCTTACTTGTAGCCGTGCTAGGGTTAATCTGGTATCAATATGAAAACCACTGCACCTTTGTATCCAATTGGATAAGTATAACTAGCAGGTTAGTTTGCCGTAAATTTCAAACCGGTACAAGTAAAAACCACATCCTGGTCGTTTTGACTGACCGATGTAACTAGTTGCTTTGTCTCTTTCATGACTCAGGAACGGTCGACACAGGAACGATCGACGCGATTTCTGTGGAATTATTGCTTCAGAAAATAATGGAAATGTGATGAATACCGAGATATTGCGTATGACTGAATTGCCGGTTTCAAGATTAATTGTCCTGGTTATATATGACACAAATTGAAGTGGAATGATTTCATCTCCTTGACTATATAGTCTGTAAAGCAATATCGCGTGTTAAGATTTTAGAGAAAGTCACGGACAATTACCGATATACCATACAACCTCTAGCTGTGTAACAGCAACGTTGCACGAGCAGAACACCCGGATGTCAAGTGGGTAACTGCCCTGCTGAACAAGCTATTTCCTCCTCAAAACATAGGCGCTCCTGCTCTGATCTGGCGAAAATGGTTCCCTCGGTGAGAGTGTACAGAGTAACAGGGCTCTTTCTGCAAGTGACATCACACGGTGGCTGAAGAACTTGTGAGGCAAGGAACTGAAAAAAGGTTAAGACAAAAAATGCGACAAATCTTGTGGGCTTCTGAATCAATGACACAATAACTATGAACTGCAATCTCCAAGGAAACGGCACTCATTTCATTTGTGCTGTACAAAACTGGTCGACTACGAAGCTCATATTAGTAATCGGCTGTTGAGAGTACTCAACTGAAAAAATAAGGATGTCGAGAATTCTCAACTTGAATACCTTTTCACAGGAATCCCCTGTTTGATATTGCTACCGCATCCACCCAAAGAATTTAAGCTGCTTATTGCATAGTCTATCAGATATAAACGACACAGTTTTTACAGGATTTAACAGTCCTATTCAGATTCAGCGAGAGTCCTATCTGCACTGGCTGCATTGGAATGAACAAATACAGAAAATTAAAGTTTGTAATTTACAGTGTCCCGAATAATTGGGCCTGCCAAAGATAATTCAGTTCGAGAGAGAAGTGCTCCAAGCAAGAGTAGACTGGCTGGTATTATGATGACTGAAATGTCGAGAACACTCGACTAAGGTTAAAATACAGAATGTTGAGAACGCTCAACTGAAATACCTTTTGTGCGATGGCGCATTTGCCTCGGTGCTGTTATGGCTGTAGGAGAGGGCGGCACACGCAGACGGCGTTATCGCTTTTGGCTTCCAAATTTATCACGGTGAAAGGAAGGCTAAGTGTCGGCATAGCGTAAAGGTGTGGCGCTCAGGAATTGTGTCGGCAGCGAACCTTAAATCCTTCAGTGTACAGCAAGAATTGCGTGCACTGAAATGTGAGTGTGGCTGAGTTATGCCAATCAATCAAGTGGTCAGCCATATTTTCTTCACCCAAAAAGAGGCAGGAATAGATCAAAACTCAACACAATGAACATAATGTAGATCATTGAAAATAGAGGACAGACCTAACTCGTTACCAACAAACCTATCAGAGCTCTGCTCCGGAAGGTGTTGTCTGATGGTCAGGAACACAGAGGCCGGAAAATCTGTTATCTAAACGTAACAGCTAGGACTCACAGAGAAGTGTTGGGTACCGGTACCGTCGCAGAATGAAGTTGTGAGGACTCAAACTTTGTTGATGCATGTATTCAGATCAGCTCCAGTCAGTCGGATTTTGCTGAGAATTCTCAGCTTAAGTTTATAAAGGAGTGTTGAGTGGTCTCAACTAGGGAGGCCTTTTCGACGGTACCGTACATGAACCGGCAATAACATAACATAGCAACGTAGCACAGATCCGCGTAACATCACAACGTCGACAGTAACATGTTCTCGGCGCCAAGAAGACACGATGACAGGCTGGCGTTGAGAATTCTCAACTCGTTGTTGGATTGAAGGTATTGAGAATACTCAATTGGTGGTGTACCTTTTTATTTTCTCATCATCATTTTATCATCAAAGTATGGAAGCTCGCAGCGCTGGCAGACGTTTCCGTGTTGTTCTCAACGGCCCGCGAAAGATCAGGTCACTGTATTCTGTCGCTGCTCTTGTTTAGCGCACATCAATTATCTCTCCAAACTGTTGAGGATTCTCAACTAATGTTTTTGGAATTCGTTGAGAGCACTCAACGTAGCACTTTGCCTTTTCGATGTTACTATTTGAATAACTTCTCCTCGCTCAATCTCGCAACTGTACAGCTCAGATCTGTGGCTCCCCTCGCGCAGTGACTCTCCTGTTGTATTCCCTTTCGTTGCTTCGTTGAGAACACTCAACTATATTTTATACAAGTGTTGAGGACACCCAACAATTTTGTTACCTTTTCATTCCCAGCAAGTTGCTACAAGCAGACCGCACCAGACGCTTTTTCCCTCGTTCTCGCTGTGAAACACCTCCCTCGTTCTGCTCGATGAGCCCCAACACTTTCATCTCTTCCCTATCCGACAGTCGGCCTCTTCCCATACCCACTCCGGATAAGTACCTCAACCTGTGTATACACAAATACAAGTTATCATGCTCCATAACGTTCAGTAACCTATACTGAATACCTATACTGAATACTATCAACACATGTTAAAGTAAGAACACATGAAACTACCTCACTAGTGTAACAATAATACCATCTACCTTGGTCCTTGATACAATTTTACCCAATGGTTTCCTTTTCAAGTTGACTCATTCAGAGATGCTTCTATCTGCACACAAGAGATGAAATCTTCAACTTCTAATTTTCAATCTTCGCTTGGTATTTCAAAAAGGGCAGGTCAGGCTACCTTCATCGCTCTGTCAGACATCTCTGATAATGTTAAACTCTGGCGCTGTTCACTTCACAACACACTCCAGAATGGATTAAACGGGTGTTTAAGTTTCTCGATCGAAGCTGCATTATCATACATCAGCCAAACTGTGGTAATGATGTTATGGGCATATTAGCCCAGCCCTAATATTTTAAGAACCGCATTTTAATTTGATTTGTGGAAATTCGTGGGTAAGTATGCAGACATGAAGGTATTATATTACGAATTTAACCATCCCAATTAGTCAGGCTCCTATTGCAATTGGTACCTGTAGAAGACGATTCTGAGAAAACATTTTCACGCTGTTACAGTTCCTGCTTGGCATGATATGAGCGAGACGACACGTTGTAACACACAGCATCCAGCTCCGAAGTATCGACTACTCAGCTAGCTTGCATACGTGCGGGATCCTTCCTTATCTCTCATATCAGGCATCCTCTTCACTGCAACGGGTCGAGAACGCTCGACTTGATCTGTAAATGGGGGTTGAGATTCCTCAACTGGTCTACCTTTTGTTTTACATGGAAATGGCCATGTTTGCGCAGGTCACGCAAAAGGTGTTGCACAAAAGGGTGCAACTTTAAAAACAGCGCTGCCAAGTAGCCACCAAGCTGGGACAAACAACACGCCAGGGACACAAGCTTCTTATCCTTCTTACAATCCAGGATACACTTGGTATGGGGAAGTGACAGGGTCGAGTCAGTCAGAGGACAGTTATTTGGAATATGGGAGGGAGCTGGTCTTCACGTTTAGCTTCTATCTGTAATACATTATATGTACATTGACGAATGACACTCATACTTTGGATTACATAAGGAAGAAGAAAATAGAAATTTCATGAACCACATGAAAGTTGATCACAGAACATACTGGCCCAATACTCAACCTGAAAGTACATCAAAACGACACGCATCAGAGCAGGCTCAAACGACTGAATTATGGAACTCATTGGTCAGCAACTCTCTGTACTCTTCATGCTCGAAGAGGCCGTTACTTTCTCTCCATGTTACAGGTCTTTCGTAACGGAAGCAGTAACTTGGAGTAGTTCAGCTTCACGTGTACAGTGTGCTTGGGTTGACTGCCAGCTGATAGAAATAATGTCATAACACTGCCTGTATGAAAGTATGTGTATACTTGAGGACAAACGGATGACCTGGCTGCTATTTCACTGCCAAAGTGTAAAAGAAATGTGTGATCATATCATGTCATATGAATGAATGAGGTCGACCCTAGCAAGCTAGTGGTCGAGGTGCCGATCTCCCTTTCCTTTGCGTTTCGGCCACGGCCCTTTCGGTACAGCTATCTGCTGCAGCATAGGGAGGCGCAACCCCACTCGTGTCACTTTCGAAACTCTAATGAGAGCCTCTACCATTCACACCATGGTTTGGTGAACGACTTGCCGCAGCCGGGAATCGAACCCCGGTCTGCTGCGTGGGAGGCGAGAATGTTAACCATTACACCACCCAGCCGTTACATGTTATATGTAGGGTAACAATGATATAAATTTTAGAAAGTTTGTATGAAAGATTTTTACGAGCAACGGTAAAGCAAACATCGTATCAACTATCTAATCGTACATGTCTAAAAATGAAACTTACTGATTAAATGCCAAGCTCTGCCTCTATATCAGTTATCCAGGGACTAGAGAGGTATCGCGCGAGCTCGTTTTCAATGCACAACTTCTATAGCACCTCTTTTTTCTCTCTAGAAGGTTCCTTATTCGTACTCTTGTCTTCTGTCGGATTGATCTCTCTTTCTCCGTACTTCTCCTTCCTCGTTCAAACTGCTCCTTCCTTGCAATTCCACACTTCAAAACTGCTCCTTGCTCGATCATACTGCTCATTCCTCGTTCAAACTGTTCGTTTCTCGTACAATGTGTTAGTTCTATTTCTTAACTGCTTCGGCTCCTCCTCATGTTCATAAAAGTTTAACCTCGTTTCCACTACACATTCCTTGCTCGTTACCGTCACTGTCGTTTGTTTTCGTCAGGACTGTCAATCTCACTGTGCTGCAATTCCACACTTTAACTTGTCTCAGGTTAGTGAGAGAGGCGTTGTTTAAGAGTCGCATGACTTAGGTTAACAAATAGACGGAAATTGTCTTCTTCCTCTAGAAGCAACTCGACAAGTGAAACAGGTTGTTATTAACAACAAAATATTTTCGATGTATGTACTTCATCGAAAATATTTTTGTTGTTAATAACCACTTGTTTCACTTGTTGCTTCTAGAGGCAGAAGAAAATTTCCGTCCATCTGTTAACTTGTCCTACGTTAATTAAACAAATCAGTCATATAGCGAACAGGTCTGTCGTGAAAGGAACCATCGAATCTATCATACAAGATCACATCAAGAAACCCTAGCCCATCTTACAGTCGACCATGACGGAACAGAGAAATAACTTGATGCTGGCCAGCCGCGGACACACAACTCTTCTTGACCAAGTAAAGGCACGTTCGATCCGAGTTAACCTGATAGCAAGACTCATTAGAGATTTACACACGCCGATAACTATCTATGCAATAGAGTCATGGCATCGGAATTCTATAGACTTAATTATTTCATAACCAAAACCATTTAAAGTATTTCGGGCTTTCAAACAAGCATCACGCACATGAGAACATACACTGGACTTAAGAAATACTAACTATAATATGCTTACTTTTCTCTGATGAGGGCAGGTCATTGATTCGGAGAAAGTCTGGATTTAGGGGGCGAATTCTTGGTTGTTGAGGGTTCTCAACTTTGACTCATCAATGTTGTCGAGAACACTCGACTAGTCGACGGCCATCAGGAGCTTGTCCTTATGAACCGACTCGTGATCCTTTTCTTATATCACTTATCTCGAGGCGACCGGTCAACCTCCATCAAAACTGTAACAAACAACACCGTTCAAAGGCTATCGGACGCAGAGAACAGCACAAACTTCACAAGGCACTGCAAGATCCTCTGTGGGGATAAAGTTGTGCGTCAGTTTTGACGACAAACACTCCAACCAAATTTATAAATTTGCGGGCAGAAATATTTTTTGAAGAATGTAAGGACGCCGGCAAAAATTGAAAGATTGCGAAAAAAATAATAGACAAGATACTTGTCCCGAATTTCTCAAGTTTGGAACCAGTTTGTCCCGAACTTCTCGAGGTTTAGGGCTAGAGATAGGGAGTTTTAAGTTAGGAGCGAGTGCGAAGGTGTAATAGATAAGAAAGTTCAGCCACCAGTATGTGTTGAGATTGCTCAACTAATATAAATAAACAGGGTTGAGGGTGCTCAACTTGTTCGCATCCCTTTTCTTTTGTATGTTTGCCTATGATCTCACAGCACATAGCGCTCGGTATCCCCAGCACATGCAAGGACAGGCCCCGTCAGATGTCAGGTCACAAGGAGAAATCGTAAACCGCTAGTAACTGCTCTAAAAAGAATAGCACCAGGTTACCGCTAATGTACATGTACCCTCTCAAAGCAAAGGAATTAAACGGATGCTGGTGATATGATGATAAATAAGACAGCACTGTGAGCTGCGTAATAAAAAAAACATTGAAGCCAAACTTAATCAAAGAGGGATCAATTAAGCAAATAAAAGGGCCATTGGTAAGAAGTGCTATGCAATGAAGAAAATTATTTCCTGTCTAAATCTTTTCCTATGTAGAGAAAGCTACCTATCACTGTAATAATGTAATAAACGTGATACCGAATACAGATTACCGTTTATTCATAGAAGATGAAGTCAGCAATTGAAGACTCAATTGTACAGCACTGGCACCATCATTTTACTTACTTCTTCGCATATTTTGTAACGAACTTGTTGTAAACCTGTGTAGACCTTTGTACGGTAAACTACCTGTTGCCAGGCCAGAGCATGAGCCAAATGCACATTTATAAACTGATGTGTACAATCCAAAAGGCAATTTACAATGTATGAGACTATACTTTTGGCATTTAAAGTCTACTTAACCTCGTCTACGATCTATCTAAATGTTGAGAGTGACTCAACGTTTACCCTTTTCAAAGTACAAAAATCAATTTGTACTTCTCAGCGGAAAAATCAACGCCAAATTGTCAAGAAATGTGGGACACAGTCTTTCCAATTCGGAGAATTGGGTTAACGGTCAGCATATATCTGTATGTTGAGAACTCTCATTCAAGTTAAAAGCTTTTCTTTGCTTATAGAAATCAATCCAAAGCTGCTAAAGCTGGTGACCAACTGTTGCATAAGACATACAAATGTGGCACGTTGTCCTGGCCAGGAACAAGGCCAAACTTGTAAACTTTCCAGCTGTAAATCAATCAGCTGAGGCCAGATCTACTGACCATACAGACGAATCTAGACACACAATTTTAGCGATCAGGATGTCCTTATCGAGTACTCTCGATTATATCCCTTGATTGTGTGGGCCCAAACAAGGCACCCAGTCAGGCGAGCCACATGTCCACAGCATGGACGAAGAGAGACAAGGGCTCCGTAACTACATCGATTGCAGTCCAGACAATCAAGCGTAATTTCAAATGCTAAGTCAAAAAAGTGTCTTGGCATTATTGTGATGATGAGCATACTCATCTAAAGGTTGAGAGATCTCAACGCTCCTTTTTTGACATTTAGAGTTGGTTGCATTACTACAGCCGTTTTGGTTAGATCCTGTAATTTAACCACTGTCTAATCACTGTGAGGTAATCGAATTGTGGTTATACAAAGATATTCGTTTAGTGTTCTTTTTGTATTTTAGTAGACTCATTGGTAGGGTCAACTGCATGTCCACTGAAGAGTGGTCGACGCAATAGCTACACAATCAGTTGTTAAGATCCAACATTCTCCAATAACAACCACGGGGAGGTGGTTAAATATGGCACAATGCTAGGATCTGGGTTGCTGATCAAAACCAATGCACACATGCCCGCTGAAGCGAAGCGATGCCTTGGCTATAGAGCAGAGGTAAAGATCCTACAGACAGTCTCCACTGTCAACCACGGTGAGGCAGTTGTATGGAGCTGCATGTAAGGATCCGGGTTCAGTACAGGTTGGTTTTCTGACTGTAAGGTTGCTGATAAAAACCAATGCACACATGCCCGCTGAAGCGAAGCGATGCCTTGGCTATGGGAGCAGAGGTAAAGATCCTACACAGTCTCCACTGTCAACCACGGTGAGGCAGTTGTATGGAGCTGCATGTAAGGATCCGGGTTCAGTACAGGTTGGTTGTCTGACTGGAAGGTTGCTGCTAAAAACCAATGCACACATTATAAGCCCGCTAAAGCGTAAGCAAAGCCTTGAATATACGAGCAGCGGTAGATTTTTCAAACAAAATCATTGCAATGGTAACCAAAGGACCAATTCAAACAAGACTAACTGCATAAGCTCAATATGTTGTTAAGGCCAAGGCCGAAAGTGCAGAATATCCATCAAGGCAAGGACAAGAGCTGTCTTGGTTATGAATTATCATGGCGAGATAAATTATCGGTATAGGTTGGTTAAGACGCTCTATCATATGCCATTTAAATGAGGCAAATTTGAAAAGTTGAGCTGGATAGGTTTGGATAAGTAAATAATGCTTTTACCGTATTTGAAATTTATAAGCATGTTCCGCTTCAAGTTTTTTCGTAAAGTTTCTGTTTAAGCCTGTACAATCCTATGCTTACATAATCCATTACCTTTGTCCGAGAGCAGAGATATAAATAGAGTTATAGTACCAATAGCGGATTAGGTGAGCCAATTTTCGAACCGTTGTTGCGTTAAAACACACATTAGAAGGATGTGGTATCGCCAGAAAGAATTCTGATGACAAAATCAGGAATAAATTTTGAATCAGCTGAAGTCAGAAATACCAAAAGTAATTTAGGACAATTTTCTGAAATGATGAAATGAATTAATGTTATAGAGAAATTACTTTTGAAATTATTACGAAAAAAATAAAATTTTGTAAGAATGAGTTGAGAGCTCTCAACTGTTTCAATTAACCTTTTCAAATTATAAATTTGATAACCACAATTTGAGAAAATTTAGAAAATGAATAAGCTAGAAGTTTGAAGAAAAATTTCAATATTCAAAAGCGATTCTTTTAATAAATTTTGAGTCAGTTAAATAATAAGTTGAGGTAAGTTAAACTAACCAAAATGAGAAAAGATAATTTTGCCCAGTTGCACTTAAAGCTGTCCTTCTTTTCATCAGTTTATCGAATTTAAATTCATTAGGCGATGTATTTCCGTGAGCCAAATTTAATGAAGGGAGCTAGAGCTGAAGTTTGTTGAGAATACTCAACTAAAGAAAATACAGTTTGTTGAAAACCCTCAACTTTTGACCTTTTCGAGCATATATCTACTGCTGTAGTTTATATTTTCGTGTATTGATAGCCAGTTAACAACTGAAAATTTGTATTTTTCGGTTATAGGGTGGGTATCATCTGGTCCTGGTTGTTCCTGTTAACTGCTTTATTAATCTAAGATTTTTCGCAGGTTGTATAATCCTGTACGTCATATTCTCGTTCGATCTTATTATCGTATAATCGTAACTTATATCACTTCTGTATTTCTTGACATAGCATAGTTCCTGACCAAACTGTTGTATTCATCTTGTATTATCCTGTTGTATCGCATTGTACCTAGTTTGGGAGTTTGAATCCTTGGGTTCGAACCGTGTTTTAGATCCAAGGGATCAGCCTGGTTGTCGAGAATTCTCAACTGTAGGTGTAGAAAATGTTGAAGATATTCAACTCAGTTGAACCTTTTCACAGAGACCTTATATTCCACAACAGCCATGCATTCTCCAAATCTTATTACATCTGTTAGTACATCAATCCAGTGCTTCTAATTTACCAAGGTTGAAAGGTGTATTATATACACAATACAATATCATATTGAATCAAGGTTGGTCGAGTTCGTTGTACATAGGAACATCACAGAAGGGAGTTTAAGTAGTTGGATCAGTGGTAAGTAATCTAGTCAATCATCGTATTTACATGATATTGAACAGCTCAGATGTTGAGAACTCTCAACTATAGTAAGTGATTGTTACCTGGGAACACCCAAGATCGAAGGAAACCTTTTCCTCTTATTCTACATCAAGCTAGTCAATACTTTAGCTGATTCAATTAGGTAAGCATGCATGCACGGAAATTGGTTCAGGAGTTTCAAACCCAAGAGAGAACGAACGCTGTCAAGCTTTTTTGGAGAATTACTGAAAATAACAAAATTTACATTTAGCATCGAAGTATTCTTATTTATCGATGAAGTGCTACAAAATAGAGCCATTTTCAAACCCGGTAAGAGAAGGCACCGCAATTTACACGTAAGTTATACATATACTTTTGATACAATATCGTATTTACAATTTACAAAGTACACGGACATAACGTAAGAGTACTCATTGTTGCTGTTCAGGAGAAGGAAGACGAACTGGAGCTCTATTTTTCAAAGGGGGTCACAGGTTTATCATGTTGCGTTTTGTATGCTATTTTAGTTTTATATCTTTCCAGAGAAATACCATCCGTTGTTTAGATACACATAATGATGTCCCAAATGTACCTTGGTTTAGTACAGTGTAATGTACTCCCGAAGATTCCTGGTGAGTTAGTAAGCGGCATGCTCTAGCACCAATTCTTATTGGTTAAATCCAATGACATAGCTCCATACTTCAGCAAGAGGATACATATTTGTACACTTGATCAGATTGTTTTGCTCATGCACAGGTACAATGTGTATATTGCATGGTAAGACAGATCACCTTAAAGGTATGAGAACAGTTTTACTGAGAACGCTCAGCTATTTTACCTGATGTCGTTGAGGATACTCAACTGGGGGTGGATACCTTTTCGTTTGCCAAGTCTGGCTAATGAGAGGTGTTATTTGTTGTCTGTACTGCGTGGCTGCATGTTGAACGAGTGCAACTTGTATCTTGTAGTGTACCGTGTTGAAATACCAAATTTCTGAAATTTCCAATCCTTAATATACTTATATGACTTGCAATTAAATGGTTGCATAGCATGTTTTACTTGAATATTCATACAGTGCTTATTCTCAATCATTTATAGTTCCGTTCAATAAGCTTCAATATTTTCATTTTGATACTTATGGTTGCTGTTGAGAACTCTCAACTTCAGTTTGAGCCTTTTCGGAGTGGTAGGGATGGTCAAGTTGTTACTGGGATCTGGAGTGTCGGGAATGTTGGGCGAATAGGTTGCGGTTATATATGTCGATCATTGAGTCGATTGCGGCGAGCGAGTGTAGCTTGTCAGGACATGTCGATCGAGTGCGGTAATGTGTCGATCGAGTGCGGAAGTTTGCAGGGAAAGTTCGTGGGAGATGGTAAGTGCGGGTTCTGGTTGTGGATAGTTTCTGTGGCGTGGTTATATGTTAAGAATAGTCACAAGATTCGAAATTGAACTTTATGTAAGCTGCATTTTAAAACGTAAGTTATAAGATAGCCCTCTACCGTTTCACCGATACTTATTCAACAATTTCTGTTCAGAAGGATAACATCGACGGATGTCCAGAGAAGATTTTCGTTACAAGAATATTCTACGTAGAAGTCAGACCCGAACATTATCATTGATACGGAGAGGACTTGATATTTCAAGATTAAAAAGACTGAACTCGTAAGTCACCTGATAAAACACATGTATCAGTATATTGCAACTAAAAACGTAACTAAATTTTATAGGCCCCATATTGTGGGCGCACTGAGCAGTAGTGCATATTACTGCAATATAGCAATAAGATGTACAAATATCAAAGAAAGTTTCAATGATAATGCATATTCAGACCTTCACGTGTAATACTTATACTTATAGTACGAGGTGAATACAGTGCAGCTGCAGGATCAGGATCAGCTCAAGGAGCAGCCATGCCAATCCAAGGAAGTTTAATTGGCGTGGATGTCAGCAACAAGCTTGACGAAAGAGCGAGTGCGTTCAGTCAACAGAATCCTGGTTTATCTGGTAGGTATCAAAATTTTGCTTCGAGGTACTTGTAACCAACGCGACGTTAAATTATTGAAAGTCAAACTAAATATGGCGTATTGCTTTATTTACTGTTCAATAAATCACATTTGTAATTATAGTATCCAGAATCCAGATAATACTTATTCCTAATTTTTGTTATTGAGGTAATCTGATTGAAACGTCCCGGTCTCCTCCCTTCCAAAGAGGACAGAAAAATAGAATTGCTAAATGAACCGTCACCTGTCAAAGATATTAGCGTAAAAACACGGGTCAACGTGATAAGGACTAAATTTCGCACTGAAAACAACACTTGACGGCCATGTTATCTAATCACCACCTAATTTCAAAGAATTTGAATCTCCTCAGTATACTCATGTGTGTGATGGGGTTGAATTGCGGTTGACGACAAGAGGAGGCCGACGTCTGCGCATGCAGTTGGCGTCATAGCCAAGCGACCCAATGTCTACTCAGGGTATACTTTTCCGACGCCCACCTGGTTGATTGATAGCAATGTCAAATTGTAAGAGGCACAATTGCAAAACCGCCTTATTATTTCATTCTACTTCACAGCAACAATTTAAATGTAGTTAAATATTGAATATACATACACGATGAGATTTCTGATTATTCTAAAATCTAGATAAATACTGGATATATCACTTCCTGAATTCAATCATGGTCTTTAGAGTATTAAATGGACTTTCGAAGAAGGGGATCGGGAAACGTCTAAGGTAATAAAGGGGCAGAATTTTTTCCTCAGGATGAATAAAACGCTGAGCAGCAATGGGCGGATAAGGAGTACACGTCATATCACCACTGTAACCAAGCGGCTAGCCTGACAATGACAATTGAGAATTACTACTTAAAAATTATCAATGATCCATATATTTTGATCTGTTGAATTATGAATTTTAACCAACTATTTATAATAGCACGTAGATTAAGGAGCCAATAAACACGGTAATATAAGTGGAGAAGTACTCCCTGATTCCCAACAGATATGCTGATCCCAGGAATGCTGCTTATTCAAAGATATACAAGGAAAGTTGTGAAAAGTAGATGAGGGAGGTTGCTGGCAGCTTGTAAGTGAAGAGAAGATCGGCCAATCACTATCTGAATGTCAGGTAGAGAAGAAACAGTTGGACAACCCTGCTCTCGACATTAGGAATGCTACACCAAAAACCCTGCCAAAATACTCGTGGCAATAATATAGTCTCAGGATGGAGTTTTATGAGGTTATGCGCCAAGCTTAATCAAAAAGCTTTCAATCTTTGCATGATGATTGCAGTTCAAACAATCTCTCAAATGGAAAAATAAAACTCAAAACGCTTACGCACGTTGAGGATTCTCAACTGCTTGAAAAGTTTTGATGCTGAGAACTCTCAGCTTAGCTTTAAACCTTTTCGTAAAATGCCAGAGCGGCAGAGCCAGTGATCAAGAGTACATTGTAACCACAGCATTAGAGAACATTAATATAACTTGTAAAGCAGAAACATAGTAGGGGCACTGAAGTAAACAGTAAGTTACACATTGATGTGAAGACGAGCAATGCAAGCTGTATATATACATCATACCAATAACAATCCGCGATTATTTTTCCACCAATTATTGGTTTTCGTATATTCAATCATTGATGAATTTATGGGCATGTAACTCAATTCAATGTTGAGAATGCTCAACGGTTACCGATAAGATTGCAATTCAGCGTTGAGAGCACTCAACAAGCTTGAACCTTTTCGTTAGATTTTTAGACAGATCTCAAACTAGCTGTAGTGGTGAGCTTCACGCAAACAAACTTTCTGTAATAGATAAAAGAGATGGAGACAATCGGTTAAGAATTTTGAATACCATTAGAAAGATTATATCATATTGGACATATCATAATTAATTTATTGATTTTCTTGCCATAACAAATATTTTTGGTGCAGTAAATAAGATCTGAGAATGCATTGGAAAATGTTGAAGTTTAGCGCAAAATTACAGTCAAATCAAACCGTCCAGAAAGCGATTAAGAGCACTACGAAATCGGTTGTAGTTCCGTGTAAAAGCAGCGGCTGCTATGATTTGGCCGAGTTCAGTGGGGTGTGTCCGAGTGATGCGGTGGTGTGCTGAGAGTTCTCAGCTGAGTACCTTTTGTCTGAACGACTCCGTTCAGTAACATGCATGCAGATGTAACAGGCAACATATAACAGTTGATATAACAGCTTGGTGGATATGTGCGAGGAAACGTTATCATAACAGCTGGCCCAGAGTCTGCTTCTCCGATCAAACCGGTATTTGGGAACAAAGGGAATCACGACTATACATCATGCCAAACGTGTCCGATCCTGCAGGCCCAAAATTTAGGAAATTTAGCCCTTCTAGAAGTCTTTACTGCCGCTCAAACCTTACGTTTCTGGAAATTTAAATCTCTGATTATTGATAAAAACTGCGGTTTTAGTGATAACAAGTGCAAGGCCCAAAACTAATTGAAAATCGAGATCATATTTCATAAAAACGAATATTAAGAACTTAACGGCTCTAAATTTCAATATAAAATGCATCTCGATAAGCAATTAATCCTGGACCGCATGAACATCTCAAAAAATGATATAATGCTTTTACAATAGAACTTTGTAGGTACCGGAAGGACAGTCAAAAATTGTGTAAAATTGTAATACTGCACCGCATCAGAGTTCATGTCACCGATACCCATAGGACCCTTTAGCTCCAGCACATATGATGTAAGACACTTAAGGCGAAGAGTTAGCATAACAGACGGCAACCCATGTCGGCAGGCAGGCCACATGTATAACAGAGAGCTCTGGAAACATGATGGTATTATAAGTGGGCAGTTTTTGGACAATGCCCGGGTCACGCAGATTGTATAACATAGAGCTTTCGAGAAGAAATACGCGATATCGGATACAAGCATACACAATTAAAGCATGGTAGTTTTACATAGTACTAGTTTGATTGATTCCGGAGGACTGTGCACACGTAAGTTCAAAGAATAAAGAAGCCCATTTCAAAGAAATCACTCACCCATTCTCGATGTTAAAATATGCTGCACGGCTTACAAAGAGTTGTTAATATGAAGAACTGCGATTAGCTTCAAGTTTAAAGGGACACTAGTGGTACAGTACGGCCACGCAGTTCTGAAATCTGGTTAGTGCAGCAGCTCAATAAAGGCCACAGACAATAAAGAAATTTCAAGCATTCATTCAGATTCGCAAGAGAAATCGCAATTATTGTTACACTTCGAGAGCCAAAACATACATGTAGCTGTCGCCATTTTAAATCAAGCAACAATTATAACTTAAAACCACCTAACCCATTTCAGATTAATTTGCCGTTATCTTGAAATCATTCATATGTTAGCACGATAATACAATATTTCAACAGGATAAAAGAACCTGAAATTCCTAACTTATCTTGCTTAATGGTAAGACATTGGTTACTGCAAATGTTAAAGTAGCTTGCTTGTTAAAATCATGCACTGCATTTTTAGAACGTTGAAATTACAAGTCCTAGTCGGGAAGAAAATTGCCAAGAGTAAGTTTCAAAATAGATATCCGTATTTCAATTCAACATTTTAAATTTTGATCGCTCAAAAAAGGTTAGCCTACCGGTTATCAATCATCCCATAAACCCGATATAAACACAACTAGCCAAGCTTAATCGGCAGCAGGTTATCAATACTAGCTGTAAACACCGCACTTGCGTTGACAGGCATAACACTAAGATAAAATTTTCAGTTAAAAAGTGTTGAGAACTCTCAACTATCGGCCCTTTTCTATAAAAGAAATTTGAAAAATTGATGGCTTGGCTCAAACATTTAAAGATTTGAACATAAGAATATTTCATGTTAAGCAACATACCCGAAACCAGCGACAGATTCAATAAACCCCGTAGACTGAAACATTAAAAGCTGAATATTTGTCAACTTGACACGCTTGTTATTGATTTTCAGACGGTAAATGTAATGCTTTACATACCAGAAATGGTCTTCGAAAATTACTGACGCTTTGAACTTGAAATAACAACGTGTCCCCTTGAGATACCATAACTTTGACTTACTTTGACCCCAAATTATTTTACCGACCAAGAAGAATTAGGAGATGTAACAGGGAAAAAATCAATAACCGCTAGATATAAAACTCAGCTACTGATTACCTTTACCAAGACTAGTTACCGATTACTGAGAAAAGGATATCCGTTGTTAATAACTTCTGCTGTTGAGCCAGCCGCACCCCTTTAACAACACCTTACTTGAAAAGATAACCCGGGAAAGTTATGTTGAGAACTCTCAACTTCTGTCTCCTTTTCATTTATAAAAATGATCTGAAACACCCGTTAAACGCCCCTCTAAAATGCTAACATTATATACTGCGACTTTCCGCAATAGAAACATTCTAATAGTTCTCAAATAGCAAATGCTTTAACTCAAGCCATGCTAACAAGTATATATATTCGTTAGCAAATCCTACGTAGAACAGTTTACGAAACTTTAGGCGTTGACCGCTAAGTGTTAGAAGACTTTTTGAGAGAAATTTGGAAAGGAAAAGGCTTACGAATATTGAGGACTGCATCAGTAGGCTTGACATCAAACCGGATCCCTCTTTCAATCGATGATTCCAGATGAAATAGCTCTTTTGAGAAAAAGAAGGAGATATCTTACTGTGAACTGACAGTAGAGCTGAGAAAAAATTGTTTCCCTACACTAGATCTACAGACAGAGCGTACGACGGGATTACACAATAGAGAAAACAATACAATACAACAGTTGATCACTGTACTAGTTATGCCCCTAAGCGGCTGTTTAAATACCTAGGCTAATGAGCCTAAATTGAAAGCTGAGATGTCCAATCAGGAGTAAGGACTCATCTCAAATTTTGATCCTCATTTACCTAATGAGTGCCCAACGCCCAATTTACATTAATATCTATTATGCTACATGAGAATATAGATAGAAATTATCCTTGACATTTGATGCCGTCCCGAGTTAAATGCGGGATGCCTTCTCAAGTATGATAAAAAATTAGCATGTTATTACGCTGATAAGATCATTAGTTATCTGTGTAAGTCCGAAGTTAATATTCTACATCATACAGAAAAATCAATAATTTGTATTGGACTAAATTTGGAACTGTAAAACCGACAACACACTGAACAGAACACTTATCTATTAAGACTGTTAGTTCTTTAACTTTTCTATCTTCAAGTTACACTTTCTTCAATATCTTTTCGCTTCTTTTGTTATATTGACGGGTAAATGGGGCATATCAAAAAGGCGATCGATCAAAACAAGAAAAGGGGTTCGTCGAATTTCGGCAGCGAAACATAAGCATCAGCGCGAAGTGCCGGCACTGGCGCGTGAATGCGTCGCAAGGAGTGATGCGCTCCTTTATCAAAATTGTTGTGTCCAGGAAAAAAAATCGACGCGTTCATACATACCACTATTCTGTCGATATTTCACATTCTGAAGGTCAGGCGGTAAACAATAAATTCAATGCAACGGAGCGGTAAGGCTAAAACAAGATTCGATTAAATGATATTTAATAATAATTAAAAAGCTTATGGGTATCAGAAATCTGAAATTATTTAGTTGACTGTCTTTACACTGCAGATTAATATAACGCAAAATGCCTGTAAGGAACTTGTCAGTAACATCCAGGGCAAGGCGAGATTGGGAACGCGAATTAATCATACATAGGGCTATCATAAAGAAATTTATTTACAAAACGAGCCTTTAAAAATTAATTCTAAACTTTCAATGTGTGAGCGTTAAAAATTAAAACTGGGCTAAACTATAGCATATGGACTTCAAGTAAAAAGAACTGCTGAAGCGACAACGTGGGCCAACGGTCGAGATCTAAGCTTAGATTAAGCTAACAAAGTACAAGATAACTCATAGACTGATAGCGTTACCTAAAATGAACCATAGAACAAGCTTTTTGTGGCAAACTGTAGAATCAAAAATCTAATTGCGCAATCACGGCCCAAAGGCCAAATATCTTAGATCTGACCTAATTTCATTAACAACCACCCTTATGATACAAAATTAGCTTAATAAACAACCTACAGACTCAGGTAAACTTTTTTATATCCTTAACGCGAATTGATAGACAAGTAACTAGCGTCCACGCAGCTCGGAGAGGCGAACATCCTACACGAAACATTTCTGAGCTGCGTTAACTGAAGACACAGGTAAACAAATTATAAGATGGACCCTGCTCTGTGAGGTCACGGTCATGTGATATCACGTGCTTCTTACAGCCAATTGATCTGCACAGTGGTGACACGTTAAATCTCCTTTTATGGAATAATTTCCATCAAATTTGGTCATGTGACCTCTCATCGCCGCGTGAGCGATGTACACGTGACGAAAGGCCAACGTATCGTGAAACTTTTGCGGAGGACATATATGTAGTAAACTGAATGTATCATATCGTTGCGCGTCTTAACGGTTGTTCATGCTTGTCAGACGTTGCCTGACCTACTGCCGTGCAAAGCTTGAAAATTTAAAATGGGCCATAACGCAAGGCGACTTCATGCAACCGTACCATCAATATTTTAATCAAAATTTTTGTCCTGTCTAACCCTCATTCGAAGCAAAAATGAAATGTCGGGAGGGTGCGCGCTGCTGTACAAAATCAAATCAAAATCAGAGTTTTAATTTTTATTCAACGCATTCATAATTTTCAATACTATCAATTATCAATACTTTCAATTATCCAACAATCTAACCATTGCCTGGGGCAGGAGACCTCAGTTTTTGGTGCATCATGCATTGCTTTTTGCCTCGCCACTCGCGTTCAGTGTTGTACAGTAGCGCGCACCCTCCTGTCATTTTATTCTCCGGGAGAATGTGGAATGAGGGTCGGACAAAGTCAGACAAGTTCAGTAAGTTGTTGTCGAGGTGTTACCCGACTCGCGTGCGGCTCGCATGTCGCAGCTTCAAGCTTGCTGCTCTCCTGCATCCTGGTTTACCTAATCAGGTGCTTACGCCACGCGCAAAAGTGAAAAGGGCTCTGCACTCTGGTTAGACCAACTCTCTTGGCGTTTAATTTCGTTAGAACGTTGACGAGATGATACATGATATCCGTCCGCGTCTAGTCTAACGTTCTAACGATACGCCAGGAGAGCAGCAAGCTGCGAGCGAGTCGGGTAACACCTCGACAAGTAAGCACCTAATCTGTAATCACTGGTTAGGTGAATCACTGTGACAATCATAATGGTGGCTAACTTGACTTGACGAGATGATATCCGTCGAACGTTCTAACGCGAGGAGAACAGAAAACTGCGAGCCGCGCGCGGGTCGGGTATTGTCTGACTTTGTCCGACCCTCATTCGAAGTCGGGTAACATGAACACCTCGACAAAACTTGACTAACTACGCGTCTGTCTCCGCATATGCGCGCGTTCACTTCACTGTCACACTTGCTCGCTCCGACGTAAATCTACAATCTTGTCGAGGTATTACTTGTACAGCAGCGCGCACCCTCCCGTCAGCAGCGCACCCTCCCGTCATTTTATTCTCCGAATGAGGTCGGACAAAGTCAGACAAGGTATTACATATTATTATATTACCCGACCGCGCGCGGCTCGCAGTTTCCTGCTCTCCTCGCACGTTTCCTGCTCTCCTGTTTCCTGGCGTTA
>JH153596.1:134759-167847 GCA_000226015.1 Mnemiopsis leidyi | reverse complement strand
GCACAAATTTCATACCCGTAGGCGGGTCACTTGTTTGGGTTTGTCCGCCACTTGGATTGGTCTTCTTTAACCAGGGCTTACTCCCCTTTCCTTGTTCGGTTCCTTTATTGCTCTCAGTAGTAGCCTGACAGAAAAACAACTTGAGGAAATCAGATTTGCCCAGCTAAATAGACACACCAAAAAAATTTTACAAATAAATAAACGACACGCGTAATCGGGAATTGGAATTGAACCATTGGCTTCATTGCACAAAAAGTAGATAAACGCTACCTTTTTCTCAGCGACCTGTGCAGGTCTAGGAGCGGCCTGTTTTACAGGGACTTTTTCCTCTTTTGTCTGTTTCTGCGAGCTGACTTGTTCCTCTTCATCTGAGTCAGAGTCCTGGACGATCGGTATTTTCCTGCCTTTCTTCCTCTGAGGAGCTGGCTGCTGTTGTCGGGGCGAGGGTGAACCTTTTTGGGATTGCATGCCGCGCAGTTCAGTGCTCCACAACTTCTTTACCTGTCACGTCGACTTGTTAGGTCTAGAAACAGCCAAATCTACCTCAACCTTCCCATTTTCACCCTACCCCTAGATAACGAGACCACTAGATTTACTTTACGAAGGGTGAAAATTATGCAAAAATTGTAAAAGAACATCTTCCAACTAACTTGATCAAGAAGCAGAGCAGCGGGTTTGTTACCCGGGTCTTTCTCGACCACAAACTTCAGATCCTTGGCAGCTTCAGGATACTTCTTGAGCCCCTTGTTTGCAGCTGCTCGGCGGTAGAGGGCTTTGATGTTGTTGGGTTCCAACTTGAGGACTTCGTCAGCACAAGATATTGCTTTTTTGTAGTTCTCTAGTGAAGTTAAAAGCGTTTAACATCTTCTCGAGAAAAATTAGTACAAGCTAAAATAAACGGCTGGGTTAATTTGATCCTTTATATCCAAATTTCTAGATTGTAACAATTTTACCAACCCAACTTAAGATAGCAGAGTGCGGCGTTTAGATGAGCTGGTACCAAATCCTTGTTTAGAGTAATACACTTGTCGTAACATCTCAATGCTTCCCGGTATTGCTGCTTGGCAACGTGGGCATTTCCTGCATTTATGTCAAGTTTGGAAAGAGAAACTAAGGAAGATAGTTCTCACTTGTTTTCTTATTTCAACTTTTCTTTGTATACATTGGAATTTACAACGCAATTTCATATCCGAAACTGCGTGTTAGTTCGTCGTACTCTGACCTTGGTCTTTAAACTTGGCGTATTGCTCCTCCTTCGTTGGCATCTTATATTCCGTTTTCTTCTGAGTTTGACTCGGTTGTGGAGACACCTTTGGAGTTTCAGCAGGCTTTGAAGCTTCGCTTGACTGCGTAGTTTTAGTCGCCCTAGTCTTAGACGGAGTTGTTTCCGCTTTAGCAGGTTGCTCTTTAGGTTTGGATGGAGGTGATGCAGGTTGCTTAGGAGATGATTCGGGTTGCTTAGGTGATGATGCGGGCTGCTTAGGTGATTTCTGGTTGACTGGAATTGTTGCAGAAGATTGTTTGCCAGGTTTTGGAAGTGTTGGATTTGGCGTGGAAGCTTGAGTTTCTGGCTTTGCTGTAAATAAATGGGGTAAAATAGGATGTATCGGTTCAGGTTCTATCGAAGATCCAAAAAATTAAAACTACAACTATCGTAGATCGAGGATTACTAAAGTACTAAAACAAGTATCAACCTTACACGGATAAAAGTTCACAGGGAAGCTATAACCTACCAGGGTCTACAAACTCAGGACCCTCAGGGAAGGCTGCGTGTGGAGATACTTGGTCCCTCCAACTTGCTCCAAACTCTCGTCTTAGAATCTCACTAGTCCGACTTATACCTTGTTGAGCCGATACCTGGTTTGGGATCTTTGAGTGATGGGGACAGTGGAGCGATAGCCGGCTTAGATTGGAGAACGTGAATGAGGGGGTTTTGTTGCTATGGATAAAGCATTATACAACTCAATAACCGATCCAGTAAAAATCATAAACTTCAAGTTGTTTACCTGGCTTGGGTCCATCACAATTGTAAGTCTATAGTCTTCATAAGCTTTTTTGTAATTCTCGATGTTTTCATACGCAATAGCACGACGAAGAATGCTTTTGAAGAAGCGAGGGTTGTATACCAAGCTGTCATTGCAATCCTTTATACATTCTGTACATTGACCAATCTGAAAAGTGAACACATTTATATTCTAGGCACTTTACAATTTTTTAACATGTGCTTTCATGAACATGAAATTTAAAAAATCAATCTGAAACATTATCAAGTGTCGAAATTTACCATTTTGTTCAAATCTGTAAGTACTGCTGTAACAGAGTTGCTGATAAAAAGTATCCTCAAAAAATCGCTCTACAGGAGACAAACCGAGTAAGTCGCGAACCTTGAGTTTGCAAGCAGCCCGGTTGCTAAGCAACAAAGCTATGTGGTACCAGTGTCCCGGGTTATCTTTATCTAGACCCTCGAGACATTCCGAGTACTTGCTGACACCCTCCCCGTACATACCGTTACTGAACAGCGAGGTTGCTGCTGCTTTTATCTTGGCAACCTGGAGATGTTAGTTGTTACCGGGGTAACGGAAGTGAAGTTAGAAGTCACCACGACGACGGCGCAGTAAAGCACCATCAAGCAGAAAGTTGACAGAAATAAACATTAAAGCATTGACATGTACTCGTCCTTACAAATTGTATTCCATTTTTACTTATGGTGTAAAATGAACAATGCATGGTGCATGTTGTACAATGTACATTGTACACAGTACCATATACACTATCATCATAGCAAGGAAGTATGTGTATGTAAAACCTACACTCTCGGGTAAAGGGAGTATGTGTATGATCTGTCGTTCCGGTCGGACACATTTTGTTTCTGCCTGCTGCTCCGCTACAACCGGTTCCTTAACCGTACTCTCCGGTTGTGGGGCTATGTTGACCGGTTCTGGTTGAGGAGGGCTGGGGTCGGGTCTGGTGCAAGGTATTTTCGTTGGGGTTCCTGGAGTTTGGAGTGAGGGTGAGAATGGCAGGGAGAACACTTCTGATGTCCACTTTAACTTCAAATTTTTAGTGTATAGATCACGCGGTGGGACAAGTAATAACTGAGGACGTGTAAGAACCTGTTTTTATCACTGGTATAGAGCCCTATCAACAATCTACTTCCATGTGTTGACAGATGTACCTGTTTCTGACTGAGACGAAAGTTTAGCTTGCTTTCCAGACGAAGAATTATTCTTCTTCTCTTCCTCTTCTTCATCAGAGCTGCTTTCTACGATCTTCATCCGCTTTCCTCCTTTCGCCAACAGTTTTTTATTCCTCTCCACAAACTCCTCCAGTAATTGCTGAAAAGACAGTCCACATTAAACGCACAAACAAACGATAAAGTGTAACGAACTCAGATAAGCTCACAATATATCCCACTGACGTTACGATAATGAGGAATGTCGCTTACTGGCTGGAAAAATTGTGAGAATGAGGAAAAGATCTGACGTTGATTAAAGACAAAAAAGAAGGAATATCCCGAACTCAATGATTATTTCTCAATGAATGAAGTTTTATTGCTTTATCGGCTTGATGAAAGAATGGACCGTTTCCCTTTCTTTCACCAACAGAAGTTTCTATCTTTATAATTATCTTTTTCCCTTTATAATTATCCAGTGTCACTTGGTATGCCGTATAAAACAATATAAGAATTATTGCTTAAAGATTCGATCAGGTATTTTACGAAACTTCCTACCATGAAGATTATGTATAACTAATGATCTAAAATACGTTTTCAAATGCGGATAAAATGCTGATTAATCCACCTATTGTTGTGCAGTGATTGATACATGTGTTTTGACGGTATTATTCGAGTCAGCGAATTTTTTGTGTGCAATTTGTATTCAATAAAAGTAAATTTGTTTACGTTTGTAGGTCGCTTCTTGGCGGCGAAGAAAACTCAAATCTGTGTGCTCAGAGGCTATGAATGGCAATGGTACGTACATACCAATTACCAAAGGATAACATACACAGTGCCAATAATTAGAATAACAATCCTAGTTGTAAACCGTTGTATCTGTGTTTTGGTTTTGACTTGAAGTGACATACCAACTATCTCAGGGACCGTGTATCTTGGATCGAGTATCCCCGGGTTTAATTCTGATAGTAAGTGATCCAGCCTTCACATCTAATCTCATAACAAATTACAAATCACAAATGATATCACCAACAACAAGGGTCCTAATTTGGCCTCGTAAAATCGGTAAACCTACTTTAGCTCGCTTGTTGTTCTCGTCCACGATGACGCTACGCTGAAGATCCGCATGCGCTTCTTTCATCTGTCCAATCTTCTCATGTGCATCCGCGCGACGCAGCAGCGCTTTTATGTTGTCTGGTTCTTTATCCAGAACCCAGTCAAAATCTTCTATCGCCTTGTAAAACCTTTCCAGTCGAATCTCTGGTGGAAAAGACAGCCGATTAAGATAAGCTGCGAGTTAAGCGAAAAACGTTTCTATAAGAAGGAGTTGGTTAGGCTAGATTGAGAAACATTTTAAGATTTACGTTTAAACTGCACTTACTAGCGAGTCCCCGGTTATTATAAGTTGCTGCTGTGGGATGTATCTCGATACTGTTCGTGTAGTAGTTTATGCTTTCTTCGAAATCTCCACTTTTGAACGCTTCGTTTCCCTTGTTTTTCTCCATTTCACTGGCACGCTCTTTCGCTGCTTCGTCCGTCAGAGCTGTCAAGGATATCTTTGTTTTAGTTTTACATTTTAACCCTTTTCATTGAACATTTCTACGTAACCATGACGCAATACCTTGTAAACTGTTAGTGCTAACTGCTAATAAAATGCAATATGTCAAAGAACGTGCCATCGTTACAAACTTTAACATATTTGCCATCGTGGCCTGATAAACTAGTTGTTCCATAGACCTCGGATATAAATCTAAGAACTTCATTTTGACACGCGACTCATAAACAATAAAATTCGATCATTCTGTTTGTGTTTCACGAAGTCACTCGAAGATGTGATTGACATTCTAGCCGCATGTTAAAAGGTATCAACTATCAAGTGGAATTCCCACGGAAGTAAATAACCAAGGAGTTAAGAGAGAATAAGAGAGAGTGGATTCGAAATACATTGATCCAGGTTGTATGACAAGGAAATTACAGGTCAGTACAATTAACGTCATTAGTCGTGTATATTGACCCAGTAGTTCGTCTAGATCATGATAATTTACTTAATTATCACACTGTGACTGCAAAAAGATCTTTATAAAGCCAAATTAGATTGAGATTATAGTGTAGCTACGTCACACAGACATCGGTCAGAGCATGGACGGAGACGTTGATCGTTTGTACCACGGTTACCATGGCGACTACTTCTGTTATTCAAACTCCATAAGCACAGAGCGGAGTTCCACTATTGTAGTGTAGCATGTTATAGTCAGTGTGCATGTAGAATATAGTATACAATTTTGTCTCACTTACTTTATCTTCGTTAATCACTCTGTTGTGTTCCTTTATCAGTTTCACCCCATTATTCGACGGCAGAGTGTTTACTTGGGCAATTTTTGTCACTTAACTTTTTACGCTATTACAGTTCAAGATACATGTCCGAGCAAGGACCCTTTCCCACACGTCATTGTTACTATAGTAACCGCCTCTCTCCCATACTCCTATACTACATCCTTTGTATAACAACACATGACATTTCCTTGTGCAAAACGTTTACTGTTGCGAACCTTTTCCAGGTAGTCCATACTGCTAGCCAGATCTTATGAATTGTAAGGAATGAGAGATTGTAAACACTCAGCACGTCCAGGTCCTTGTCAGTAGTATCATAAATTTGTCTAACTATTCTTTAGTAAAGATGGGGTGTGAAATACAATTAACTCCTAGTCCTAAGGCCTACCTCCCCTAGTGCACATACGTACCTTCTGGGTTTATTGTTGTTTTTGGAGTTGCTCTCGGGGTATGCCGGTGTTTTGGTTTTGTTTCGTTGTCGATCTTCTCGCATTCCTCGTCCGGGTTGTATCTAGATTGAAATAGAGTTAATAATGTATTGTTTGAAATTCATCTTTATTAGTTATGTGTAAACTGATAAACTGACGACCTTGTTTCCTTCTTTATTTTTGACGAAAATTAGTACTATTGTATAGCTGAAAGCACGGTGTCAACTATATTATTATCCCCGACCGATAAGTAATATTTGGGCCCGACATTTCAGACATGCATTAAATTCATATTTCTGATGACATATTACCGGATCTTTTAAGAAATAAAACAGTCTTAAGTAATTAAACAGACAGTTGTATGAAGAAATGTGCAGATTGTGATATGCACAGGATCTACATACATTCAAACAAACACACAATCAAAACATTCAATTTCCGCTAAACCCAACCGATCGCACTTCCAGCATCGTTTTACCGACATAGTTTTGCCTCGGCAACAGTTCAATTAGTTGGGATAACACTTCAAACCACCTTCTCCTTGCACTGCCCTCTCAGCTACTACACCACTAACGACACACACTGAACCAGCCCCTCTTATAGTGCTAACTGCTAACAACCCACACTACCCATGTCAGATCTGTCAGGGGACGAGGAGGAGCACGTGGAGATGATGATGAAGTCACGTGTCCATCACGATGACACGGAATCCGCTGTCACTTCACTCGGGGTCGAGGTAAGATGTCAGAGAACTAGGACAAATTGTCCTAATTGCATTTTGAAAATTTTTGACCCGGTTAGTCATTGAAGGGACAGAGATAAAATTGTCAAACTACATCAGGTAATACTTATGAGTAATTGTTATATAAGCCGTGAAGGCTGAAGTATTTACCCGACAAATTTAAAGCAAGCAAATGTACGATAATAGGACATCTCCCTAACACATTGCATACAATTTCCATCACAACATCAGGAACATGATGAACAATTTCCATCACAACATCAGGAACATGATGAGCACGATGAGGGGAGAAACATAACCTCTCTCTATCTGCAAAGACAAGAATCAGACCCTGAGGCAGACAAGTTTAGGAAGTATATGCAGAACAAGGACATCTTTAGAAACAAGACACGAAGACAGATCTTCAAGCGGACCGAAAAGGAGGTGGTAATTCTGAGCAGTTATTTTTTAAGAAATTGTATTTGTCCAGAAATTGTGTTAGTCCAGAAATTGAATTTGTCCAGAAATTGTATTTTTCAAGAAATTGTATTTGTCCAGAAATTGTATTTGTCCAGAAATTGTATTTGTCCAGAAGTTGTGTTAGTCCAGAAATTGTATTCGTCCAGAAATTGTGTTAGTCCAGAAATTGTATTTGTCCAGAAATTGTTTTTGTCCAAAAATTGTATTCGTCAAGAAATTGTGTTAGTCCAAAAATTGTATTCGTCAAGAAATTGTTTTTTCCAAAAAATTGTATCTGTCCACTGTCCAGTAAGTTTATCTGTCCAGACATTATATTTTTCCAGAAACTGTAATTGTCCAGAAATTGTAATCGTTTAAAAATTGCCGAGAAATTAGTATTTTTATTCAACGTTAAGCAATTTGCTAGCAAGCAAGGAAATGGAGCATGTTTTTGTTGTTGAGGTTTCAAAATATTTGGTTTAAGTATTAACATTAATTACGTTTTACTTGGTGAGGCATGAGAAACTCATTAATTCTCACGTGACAATTACCACTTATACCAGGGGGCTGTACAAGTAGACTACACTCGATTCAGTAAACGGCTCTGCAAAGTAGGAATACCCACCGAGAAAAGTAAGTATAAAATTGGAATTCCTGGGATATATTTTACGAGGATGCTGAAACTTGTTTTCACTTTTCAATTTTCCACCAGTCTATAGTATAGATCTACCGTATTCCTACAGAGACGGCCAATTGGATGGCACGATGTGTTACAACTAGCTAATAGCTTAACTATATATTTTAGTGTTTCTGATCATTTATTTTGATGTTCTGCAATTTTACAGATGACCAAATCTGTGGGTGTGGACGAGATATAACGAATCACTGCCACGAGACTTATAGAAATGAAAAGGAAGACCGAGGGACTTGGACATTCAGGGAACATACTGCACTCAGTGTCACAGGTAAGATTTCCTTCCAGCACAGAGAAGCCAGCACAGAGAAACCAGCACAGAGAAACCAGCACAGAGAAACCAGCACTGGTTTTGTCAATTCGTACTTTGTGAGCAAGCACTGGAACAAAGTATGCTGTGGTAAAAATATACTTTTCCTAAGTAGTCGATTTGATTAACTTTGAGGTACAACTTTTTTTCAGATGCATATGGCAAGGTTTCGTTCAGCTCGGACAGAAAAGCGAAATACATAAGGGTGGAATCGGACACTCCAGTAAAGGAAATATTCGAGCTTCTAACGAATGTTTACAATCTTCAGACGCCAGGTCAGTACTTGAAATTATAACGGACAAATTTCAGGTTCATTTGAACAATTTTTGCAAGAGCTCATGGAAAAAGGAGCTTTTCTTCGTTTGTACCAGATAGTATGTATTATGTAACTGCATGAGATATCACGTTTTTGCATACTGCATACTGTTCGTTTTTCAACATTAACTTTTCACAGCAAACTGTGTTTTAACCCGAGAACTCGCAACATGTTTTTGGTTAGTCACAGTTTTAACATCAATAGTCTGCACTGTTTACAACGTGATTTGCCAATTTAGGTTGCTGAAATGCCACACATTTCAGGGGTGATATTATCAGTGGTGGGATCTCTATTGGGGTTTACAGTCTCCCCTAAGATAGAGAAGATCATACAGCGGGGCATGATAAAAGCAGCTATAACCACTAACGGCTGGATTACCACAGCAGGCTACAATGCCGGGTATTTGGTTATGTTGTTTACAGTTACATTGTTTATTCACCCACACATGTTGACCTTTTTGTCTCAATTAGTATGATGTTTAAGAAATACGCTAAAATTAAAATAGATTTCTATAACTTGGCTTTAGTTAGGAAATTAAACTTAACAAGTCAGGAAATTAAACTTGACAACTATATTCACCCGTTGAAATGTCGATATCAAAGAAAATAACCCTTATCGTTCTATAAAGCAGCACTATCTTAACATCTAACGTGAACTACCACTTAAAACTAAGAAAATTCCGTAATTTCAGACACGTCATATCGGTAGGTGACGCACTTAGGAAGCACAATCACAGTGTACCGTGTATTGGGTTTCCCTCTTGGGGGTGTTTGCCCGACAAGGTACAGGAGACACTCAAAGTGAAGGATCAGTCTAAAAAGAAGGGGGTTTACGAGTGTAAATATCCTAAAATGGAGGTAATTATGTATGGTACTATTGTTGCTTCTGTTCGTCAGTCAGGTTATTACTTTTATATCTGTGGTCGTTTCGCTGAAATGCCGTACAGCAAGGATTTCCACTAAGTTCGCCAGGCAGGCACATATCCAAACTTTTTTCTGCGTATGAAACGAGTGATCCTAACGAAAATGTAAATTGCAGATTGAGCCTGGGTCATCACGAGAGAACCTGAACAGCAACCACTCACACTTCATCATCAGTGACACAGGAGCTGTCACGGATTGGGGTAGCGAGAGCTTCATGAGAACTTCCCTAGAGGCTTACCTCAAAAACGTCATGCACGTTAGTTTACAATTGGTTAGATCTAGAAAATCAGGGTTTAATTCTTAGCAGTTCATCTCTTTCCAATATATTTACACTTGAGCAGCATGACAAACGTCTAAAACAAATGTCAGTCATACGAAAACATCCTCAAACCAGATTTGAGAAATAGTTATCTGATTTGACTTTATTACAGGCTCTAATGATGTAATTAAACGAAGAATTCAAGCCTTAATTATCTGTGCGTTTCTCTTCTGACCACCAACATCAAACCAGATTCCAGTAGTCCAAGTAGTGATCCAAGGTGGCCTGGGAGTAGCAAGACATCTACACGAGGCAGTCAAGTCCGGGACAACATCCGTCATCGTGTACGGGTCAGGAGGAGTCTGTGATGTGTTGGTCGATCTCATCAGACATCATGACAGTTTGGTAGGTTGACATGATGCATCGTTTTGTTGGAACTAACTCAGACTGAGTCATAAAAACTTGTCGAGAGTGCCATTAATGTCATAATAGAAATTTCGGAAGAAACTTATACATGAATTTACATGTACAAATAATGTATGTATGTAAACCAGCCTCATTTCCCAGGACAGTATGCCAGATAAACAGTTACACAGCTTTAGTATTAAGCTTCAAAACAAAGGGATGGGAAGGAGGAGGAGCAGTGTATCATCAGTGGAAGAGACTCGAGCAACGTGCACGTGCAAAGCAAGCGAGGGATTTTCAATGTCCTGCCCAGATGTGAACAAGATAATGGACGCTGCTGGTTTGACTACGGAGGCAGTAAGTTTGTAGATTCAAATCTGAATTTTGCGATAGAAATGTTCCACTGCATAATCTTCAATTCAGTTACATATTACTAGGTATTATTAGGTTTCAATACTAATTCACATTAATTTTCTTGCCGCACCTTAAAATGGCGGCCTAGAAAATGTTTTATCTACATCCTATTTCTCAGAGACAAAGTGTAAACTTTCAACGTCGAATTAAAGAGATGGTTACGATATACCGAGAGTTTCTAATTCTCTTTGATATGGAAGATGAGCATTATGATGGGCTCGATACAGCACTTTTAGAAGCTCTTGTCAAGGCTCAAGTAAGTTCCAGTACCTTCCAGAACTACACAGGCGTATCTGTAGAACTTTAATGAGGCTGAAGATTCTTCACTGAAGAACAGCAAACTTAAGCATTGCAAATTACAAATGATGAATGGTATTTTTGGTAAAGGATCAAAAATGTTTTCGTATCATGTGATAGCGATTGACCGATGAGCAGTTGGTTACGGCCAATAGCATATGAATAGATATCGATCAACGTTTTCACTAATCACGTGATATAAGATAAACATTTGACTCCTTCCCCCAACAATACAATATCTCCATTTCTCCGTAAAAAGGAACAGTAACTCCTCCAACAGAACATGGCTGACGAGGACACCAACACGGGAAATATACAGTTGTCAGGAGTACAAGTAGCTCTGGGGTGGAACAGACCTGACTTTGCAGAGAAACTCCTCAACTCGGACACGGCTACCAAGGACGAGAAAGCGCTGGGTTCCATACTCATGCATGCTCTGGTAAGTTAGGAATAAGGATGTGAAGCGAGGGGTAAAGGTGTTCTGTTTCAATTCATATTTTGTGAGTCAAGACTCAGGAGTACTGTTATACCAATGCTAAAACCAAACATCATGGTTTAAACAGATTGGTGTACCAATGCTTAATATTGCTAATCCCAAATAATATGTATCAGACAAACTAAATAATTGTCAGATTGATGCTATTTTTCTATGTAAGACTAGGAAAGTTTTGCGAAGACAAACAAAAGCATATGATCTCATTACACTTACACAGTTGAATTACATTTAAGCTTTTTGACGATTTGGTTATCAAAAAAATCGTTATAAGAGTTGGGAAGGTCGCTTTTTCGACACTGCCTAGAAAATAACCCTAACTCCTATATATGGCTGTGAAAGGATAGTCTCCAATAAGTGTTTCCTAAAAGAGGTCCAATAATGAATACAATCATAAAGAATTGTGTAAAAGAACATAACATTGCTAAGCACGTGTTTATGTACCACTAGATTTCTCAGTCTCTAATGTGCTTACACTGCAGGTCGATGAAGTCTCGTTTCTAAAAAACCTTCTTATGGCCTAATCATCTTATTTAGATCCAGGTTTGATTTAATAGTAAGATGGCTGTGAGCCAAAATCCGGGACTCTCAAGCTGCACCACAATACCGGTTATCTATGCATTAAAACACCTCTTACTTGACATTTATCACACGCTCCAGGCTCTCTATAACCAATACAAGAGCTCCGAATTCTAATGCAGGCCATCATTTCCTGTAGCAGCATGGCTAACGCCTAACTAGTAAAGACTACACCCGCTACACGCGTTGCTGCTCTCTCTTTCCTACTATCTACGTTTATTTGTTCGATGGGAGATTATTTTCTTGCTAGTGCTTCTGCTAGTTATCTAAGAGTAACAGCGAACAATTTATACCAGCAAGCTCGGGTCAAAAATAGCAGTTCCTCGAGTCTCGACTAATGAGAGTCTACTGACAATTTCTAACAGTTCAGTTCAGCTCAAGTTCCTCCCATGTGGGCCACTGGTTCATAACAACAAACTACCATTTTCGTAAGAGTGGACTACCTAACCCGGGTTCATTACGGCGGGTTGATTAACGACCTAGGAAAATATCGTCCGGGAAAAATATGGCGAAATTAATCGAAACTTTACGATTCAGCGAAATACGATAACTTTACCTAAATATTTTCCAAATATTCACTTGTATAATATATATTATATAATCTAAGTTACGCCTAAGTTTTCGAACCCCGCCACTTTATCCCGGTCATAATTATCCAGAAGAAGGTATTTAGTTACTATTGCCCATCAACAAATTTGGTATCAAAGTTAGAAAATTTAGTTAAGATGCATGGAAATTGGGAGGGTGATCTTAAAACCATAATAACATTATACTGAATCATCAGGGATTAATAGAAAATTTAAATAACCAAAAATTAATGCTCTTAACAGACATATTTCAAAATAAAATTGTACATTTTACTTAAGATCCCGCAAACTATAGCCATAGTTGTTTCAAGGAAGTTTTAAGGAAATGTATACAATTACATAAGCATTAACGTTTAAACGAGGAAAAGCGTTCGACGGACCTTCGCATAAAATTTCAAATTGCATAATATACCATGCATACAGAACATTGCACTTAAGTTCAAGATCGCCCCATTGCAACTTTCGCTCTTGACCCTTTTTCAACAGTAATATCAAGGTCGTTTGCTCATTTGTAAAATTTTTCTTTGCCTGTCGTCTGTACTCTGTATTTTTCAATGGCCTATTTCTTATATATTTTAACCAAAATTATTTCTAATGCATTTGAATGAAGCATCGTTTAGTTTGCAGTTTTCTCAATTTAAATTATGTCTTGTTAGTAAAGTGTAAGCAAAGGGAGAAGCTGGAGAAAGGAGTTTAAAGAAGGGAGTTGAAAGAAAGGAGTTTAAAGAAAGGAGTATAAAGAAAGGAGTTTAAAGAAAGGAGTATACCGTTCCCACCATGTGCATGTGCCATACCTTGGTACTGGCACTTGTCCTGGTCGCCTTTACAGGTACAATACATGTGTACCATATTTTTACTTTGATTACATGTCTGAAGCTCACAGCAGCGTGATCGTAACAATTGGTTTTGTCAAAATTAGTGCCCAATATAAGTAGTTAAGTACCCAAAATAAGTGCCCAAAACACTTGTTTATTATAACTTTTATAACCAATATAATCATAATTTAATCTTTGAGCTTGGACAATGATTTCGCTTATTTCAGCTGGTCAGGCTGCAATAGTTTGCATAGTTGGATCTGACCCGACGGCGGAACCTACATCCTGCGACCAGGATAAATGTTCTAAACCGAAGTTTATTGAGTACCAAGGATACTCCCCTGATGTCAAATATGGTTGTGGAGTGTGTGAGGTGGGAAAGGAAGACATTTGCTCTGATTGTTACGGGTCTGGGGAAGATGCTTGTAACACCATGAGCGATAAACTAGGCGAGGATTTCATGTGTTATTCTTTTGAATTTTCTGATGAAAAGAACAAATTCGTAGAAAAGCCGGAAAAAACAACTTGCAAAATATTGACGGGAAATCCGATAAAATGCAATAAGCCGGCAACAGGAGCTACTAAGGCAAGCTACACCAATCAAAACGGTTGTGGCTTTTGTAAAGGGGAATCGAAAGGCAGTGGATGTGAAGAATGTGACACAGATTCCTGTAACAAGATCCCAATAAAGTGTATTCAAGGTTCCGTAGGCGTAGGTACTACTGCTGCAACTGCCTGTGCAGACGTCACAGCCACCAAGTGTTCAAAGCCTAAGTTCATTGAATATTCAGGATATTCAGATGTACAATATGGATGTGGGGCTTGTGATGGAGGAACAAAAGACAATACATGTGAAGAATGTGATGGCAATCAGGATACTGGATGCAACACTCCAACAGCTTCTATAGGGGATGACTTTCAGTGTCATTCCTATGAATTTTCTGACATTAAAGGCAAATTTGTTGAAAGAGCGGAAATGACCACCTGCAAAAGATTGAGTGGAACCTCCATCAAATGCAACAAACCATCATCCTCTGCTACAAAAGCAACCTACATAAATGACAACAGCTGTGGAGAATGTAAAGGGGAATCGAAAGGCAGTGGATGTGAAGAGTGTGATACAGATTCCTGCAACAAGATCCCAATAAAGTGTATTCAAGGCTCCGCAGGCACTACTGCTGCAACTGCCTGTGCAGACGTCATGGTCACCAAGTGTTCAAAGCCTAAGTTCATTGAATATACAGGATTTTCCGATGTCCAATATGGATGTGGGGCTTGTGATGGAGGCACAAAAGACAATACATGTGAAGAATGTGATGGCAATCAGGATACTGGATGCAACACTCCAACAGCTTCTATAGGGGATGACTTTCAGTGTCATTCTTTTGAATTTTCTGACATCAAAGGCAAATTTGTTGAAAAATCAGAAATGACCACCTGCAAAAGATTGAGCGGAACCTCCATCAAATGCAACAAACCATCATCCTCGGCTACAAAAGCCACCTACATAAATGACAACAGCTGTGGAGAATGTAAAGAGGAATCGAAAGGCAGTGGATGTGAAGAATGTGACACAGATTCCTGTAACAAGATCCCAATAAAGTGTATTCAAGGTTCCGTAGGCACTGCTAATGCAACGGATTGTGAAGATGTCATGGCAACAAAGTGCTCTCAACCAAAGTTTATTGAATACACGGGATTTTCCGATGTCAAGTACGGTTGTGGACCCTGTAGCGAAGACAGTAAGGACAAGACCTGCCAAGAATGTGATGGAAACACTGATAATGGATGCAACAAAGCTATCCAAACCGGCGAAGCTTTCAAGTGCTATACATACCAAATGAACATGACCTCAAAGGAATACAGCCAAAAAGACACAACCTGCCAACGTCTGCCAACAACAGATCTTATCTGCAACATGCCGGGTACGCAAGACACGAGTGCTGCAAACTACACCAACACCAACGGATGTGGACCCTGCGCTGGGGAGACCAAAACTAAGAAAACGTGTGTCGAGTGCACAACAAGTGATCTCTGTAACAAGCTCGATATGAGTGCAGGTGTAAACTTATACATATCCTTCCTTTTTGTTCCCTTGCATGCCCTCATTTATCTTCTTCTTTAGGCGGACTATTGGAACAATGAAGTAATTGATCTCTAATGAGGGACTCACGAACGTTGCTAATTCGACTTTTGACACGTTCAAAATTTACCAGTAATAATAATTATGGTGAACAACATAGGACGTTGAAATTGGACCAATTGTGCGCCGGCATATAAAAATTGTGCCTAAATCGCGCAATGGGTCCTGTCGGCGCTCAATGTGTCCTGTAAAGCGTCCTATGTTGTTCACAGTAAGCAATGATGGACTGCTATAACATGAGTTGAAATTATGGTCGAGGCACAAGCGCAAATTAAGCCTAGTTTAGATTCTAGAAGTAATGTATGTTACGCTGATTATTCATAAGCTTTTATTGTACAAGCATGAAATTCAACTTCGAATGCGAATAGTAGAATAGTTCACCTGTACTTCCAATTTAAGTCAATATTGATTTAAATTCTTGTGTTGCAAAAAATCAGATTTGTTTTGCATACTATACTATTTTTGCTTAATATACTATATATGGCCCTGGGTTAAACTACTTATCTATGGATTATTTGATGATACCTAACAACAATAATGGAAGTTAGAATATCCGTTTAAATTAATTTTTCTGATGAAATCTATGAACACTAATGGCGAGGAGGAGTTGCAAATTTTTTTGACAGTGATATAGCCCTTGAATTTGATTAGTGGAATCTGACCTCTTATTCGTCCATTGCTGCCACAGTACGTCAAAAAGATGTGCGACACATTCCAACGAGTAGCGTTCCTCATTTAAAATTTGAAAAGACGGAAATCAAACTTAGAAAACAGAGCGACAGAGTGAAGTCTAGAATGAGTTTCGGCTAAATCCTCTTTTTTTCTTAAATTTTTATTTTTTTGTTTTACCCATTTACCCATCAACTGATGTCTCATAGATTGTTCAAAAACGTCAAAAAACAACAATTTTCAAATAACTAAGGAAAATTATCATCTTTTAATCAAGTCCTATTTGATTTAAGAATCAGCTAGTCGGGAAACACCCAGGCGTGGAACCTGTACGACTTTACAGAGCTGTTGTTAGCACACGGAGCCAGTATACCCATGGTAGCAGCCAACACGGTGCTGTTGTACGGCAGCAGCAACAACGTCGAACATCTCCGGAGATATGTCAGGTGAAAACCATGGGAGACATAGGGCTTGTTTACCATTTAGACATGGGGTTATTTAGACATAGGGGTTATTTAGACATAGGGATATTTAGACATGGGGTTATTTAGGGTATTTGCCATGAAGACATAGGGTTATTTAGACACAGGGGTTATTTACCATTTAGACATAGGGGTTATTGAGACATGGAGTTATTTAGACATAGGGGTTATTTAGACATAGGGGTTATTTAGACATAGGGGTCATTTACCATTTAGACATGGAGTTATTTAGACTTGGGGTTATTTAGACATAACGGTTATTTACCATTTAGACATGGGATTATTTAGACATATGGGTTATTTACCATTTAGACATGGGGTTCTTTGGACATGATTTTATTTAGACATGGGGTAATTTAGACATAGGGGTTATTTAGACATGGGGTTATTTAGACATGAAGTGCAAGATCATTCTTAGTATTCATAGTAAGTTTTAGTTTACTTTCCTGATTATTGGAGCCACCAGGTTGCTTATTTTTCAAAATTTTCAGGTATCATTTGGGAGGATTACACGACAGTAAAATCGACCTGGGCAGTAAATCGACAGTCGACAAAATGATAAACCGACTCGCCGGTTCAAGTTAGTCTTGTCATGCTTAACATTTCAGTTATAAAGGACCGACTTTGGGAGTTTAAGCAGTGCAACTCTAGAAATCAGCGATTCCCACAATCTAATTTCATATTTCTTTGTACTTGAAGAATCGCTTGGTACTTTCTTCCGATATCGTTTGCATAAAATCTCTATTTCTATATTTGTTTGCGTGGGAAGGTGTCGCAGTGTTAAATATATAGAAGGGAAGATAAGGTGTTGAGGTTAGGGTATTGAAAGTGGATGTGATTTTGAATCAAAGCTTTTCATTGTAATCGTAATTGTATACTTTAACCTCAATACCTCATCTTCCCTCCTATACTCTCAGAAATTTAATTTCCAATATACCAAGGGCACGATTTTGATTCCAACGTATCGAACGAAAGCGACCCCTACTTTGAACTAATGGTTTGGGCTACGTTATCACTTTACCCACAAGTAGCAGAACTGATGTGGAGTAACACTCAGGAACCGATCAAGGCTGCTCTTTTTGTCTTGATTATCCTACGAAAACTACATAAATCCAAGAAGGTTAGTACGGCATCTTTTTGACCAATACACGCAGTGTTGATGTCTAAACTTAGATACCTTTAAGTACTTCATAAATATTACACTGCAGCATTTTGCGAATATGAAGACTTCACCTCACAAACCATTTAGCGGTTAAGTGTCTTTCCGCCCCCCTTATTACCACCCGCAGGTAATTGTGACCAACCACGAACGAGAAACGATCCAGTCAATGAGTAGGCGATTCGAGCAACTTGCTATCGACATAATGGACCTGCTGCACCAGAACTGTGACGGGGAGCTGCGGGAAAAGGCACTGAAAAGTGGCTGGGATAGGCTCGATAACATGAGTTACATTGACATGGCGTACGAGTGCAAAGCTAAGGACTTTGTAGCTCACCCAGCTTGCCAGGAGCTACAGGATAAAAGGTGGAAACGAGGACTGAGATCGGAGGTAAAGCAAGTTCATTTCTGCAAGGATGACAAATATGTAGATCACCAGCTGATAAATTGAGTAAAATTGCTTTCAATAGGCTAAATAGATTTCCATTTCCATTTCTTCATCTAGGTTGGACTGTTGACAACTGTTTTGGTATTCTTATGCCCTTTGCTAGTCATGACTCCCCTTGTCACTTTCAAAAGAAGTTGGGTTTACAAAGGATCTTCTAATGGTTTTTTCAACAAATGGGCCAGAAAGTTCAAGGTAATATTCAAACTTTCTTAGTGGAAATGAGTTAGTGATATGCCAGCTTTTCGTATCGTCAAAAAGTTTGCTGTACCAGCAAGAGAGCATAATTACAAAAGAACGATGAAAAACACTAGACTCACTCAGGCGTTCTGCACAAGTCCTTGTGTAAAGTTCTGGTGGGAAGTGGCCATGTACGGAATATTTATAGCCTATCAGTCATTTGTCATTCTAGCAAGAGTGGGAAAGGAAGACCAATACAACTGCCAGCTCAACACAGAGAAGATTATACTAATCATCTGGTTTGGAATGCTTCTCATTGATGAGTTTATCCAGGTATGATTATTGTTGGGTAGTGTATTCATTTAGGGAAAAGTAGAGAGCTATTGCGTATTTGCATGGATATAATGGATAACCAGCTGAGATTCTTGGACAAAGGTTTTTCAGGCAATAAGTATAGGACACTTTTTTGGGTGGTTGAACGTTATCTGGAACAAGATAGATGCTGTTATGTACATAGTTAACATACTGGGACTAATCTTGGTGAACATTCCAGACAGCTCCACTCAGGGTAAGGAAAAAGTAAAATAATGTGCGTACACGAAAATGTAAATTTGTTAGTGACCAGACAGGTTGACGAATAATTTGTCGATAACCTCTTTTATGTTTGTTGTACTTATGGTTATGATAAAAATATTAGTAGTACTAATTTAACATTTTCCCCAAATTTCATTCTGAAATAAAATGAACATTCAGGAACCAATGTCTGTAAAATTCACGCTGATAGCTACAATGTGGGCAGGGTACTGTTATCGATATCATCGATACTGTTCATACTCAGAATAATCCATATGTTCATATCAGACAAACATCTTGGACCAACAGTTCTAATGATCAACAAAATGATGAAAGACTTCAGGGTAGGTATTATTAATTCGATCTTATGAAGAATTGTTCATCGTCTAATGAGCTGGACTTTCTATGCTCGTTCATTTGGGCCGTTTAAAATATGAGAATTTAACATACACCTTAACCACCAGGTCTTCTTAACTATGTTTGTGATGGTTCTTATAGCATTTGGAGTTGGATATGCTGTCGTACTAACTGAACCCGAAGACTTTACAGATGAAAACACTCCTACAATCATTGGAGGAATATTCTTTTACACCTTCTTCCAGGTGACTTTCACGAAGTTCCCATTGTCTACACCATATTCGGTCAATCATTACCCCGGTAACAACACCCTTGGCCCTCACGCCTACTTTAAAACATATTTAAGTTTTCTCAGCTCAAAGTCTTAAATTCACCCAGATGTATGGGGAACTGTTCGTAGATGATCTCGGATCAAATGATTCTGGGGGAGCTACCTATTTCCCGACAAACACCAAACGAAGTTCACTACGTACTGGAGTAGTGATAGCTCTAGTAGGAGTGTACATGGCTATCGTGGTTCTGATGTTGGTCAACATCCTCATTGCCATGTTCTCCGACACTTACAGCAAGGTTAAGGAGAGGCAGGAAGTTATATTCAAGTTTCAGAGGCTCGAACTTTTAATGGTGAGTGGGATTAACATTGACAGAGTTGGCACCTACGGTACAATTTAATTGAACAAAATTAAAGTTTAGCTCTGATGAAAAATAATTTTTTTGTTCTTCTCAAAATGACTATGTTCAGGAGATGGAAGAAAGCTACTTGCCACCACCATTCTCAATAATCCACTTCATCGTGGGAGGGATCATAGACAAGAAGCAGGCTAAACGTTTACAAAGAGACCAAGCTCATCAACAATATAACAAGCGCTCAGATACCGTGATACGGTCTGCTGTTGTCGACTGTCTTGAGGTGAACAAAACAATTTATTTGAGTACCTAGTAATATGATGATAATATAATAAGTATCTTAAACTGGGTTGAAGTTGAAACTGGGGAAGGTGTCGCTACAGATTTATTTTGATGCAGCTAAGTCGAAACTCAAGGTTTCATAAAATTTTGTTAAAAAGTTGTCAAATATCGATATAATATCTTGTAGGATTATTTGAAGAGCAAGCGACAAAAAGAGGGGACGGAAATACAGACACTAATACAAAACAATAACCGGTATCTTAAAGATAAAGTTCAACAGTTACAGGCATACATGGACACCATGAATTATAATATGCAGAACAACTTCGCTGAATTAAGGGTGAGTAAAGCTCCATGAAATAAGAAATAAAAAGGTACATGGCTTTTTAACAAATGATAAGGCTGGGTGATGAGAGGTTGTTCATGAAGTTATAACTCCTATTTCCTCTAAAACCAATTATCATTGGCCATTCAATTCGAGTCAATCAACATTAGCTCCTTAACAAGTTACTAAATCGATAATTTTCAGAGTTTTATCAACACAGAATAAGTTATACAACAATAAGAAGATAGTGACTTGATGCAACAGGACAGTTTTATAGAGCGTTTTTCAATTACTTTTTTCATCAGGATGTGCTACCACGTTTTTATTGAGGGTCACAGAACACTGTAAAATATTGATTATACAAATAAACCAGTCGGATTGTATTATGTCTTTATTTTTAGTTTTTAGCATTAATGTACAGACATTTTTAGGCTTTTTTCAATCCTTTATTGTGATTCAATCCTTTATTGTGATTATCTCAGAGTGTTTTGGTTTCTTTTTCTAGACTCGACAGAATTTTTTGATACTGTTTAATTGCAATTTTCATTTTCACATCATAGTTTCCCATGCCAATATACTATTTTGTCTATATACACAATACTCAGTACATATCAACCAAGAGTAAAAAACAAACTACCGAACAAACCGTTAAGCAGAACAACGTAATTCATGCACCCAACAGGAACTATTTTTAGCCGCACAACGACAGTATTCACTATACAATAAATATTTTATACTACTACTATAAGTCGGGACAAAGTTCGAGTTATGGATAAATATCAGCGAGGAGGAATCTGACAAATTTTCATATTGATAGAGTCACAACAAGAATAACACCCTGTTCAACTAACCTGTCCCACGCTCGATAGTCGTAAGAGTTTATCCTATCAGGATTCGGTTTAGGTTCCCTCCGTTCTCCACTTGACAATCTGTTTGAATCAACCTGAAAACAATCTGTTCGTAGAATTTTGAATACTAATTTTATTTTCAATACAAATAGTTTTTCTCAATTTTAACCTAGTTTGTTTTCACGCGGATTACGATACATTTATAAAATATCCAATGGGATCCCGGGTAAAATAGGTAGTTCAACATCATCACAATACCTTGGAGGTATTTACAAATATAAGACTTAGGTCAACTACCTTTCACTTCAACTACCTGAACTAAGTTGACGATGACTTACGTTACAGAACCTGAGTTGGTCTTGACAGTGACAGATCAAAAGTCAAAACCAAGTGTAATACAGTAACTTACAAGATTTGATATAATTTTAAACTTACATGGCAAAACTTTTACTAAGTGTAACATAACATTTCCTTACAGAATTTAACATTGGCTTAAATTTACACTTAAAAACACTTCGTGTAGCATTACATTGAGAAATGTTTTTTGGGGAATGATCACAAATTTGTCTTATCATCTGACAGCGATTGACCGGTGAAAAGTTAGGTGCGACCAATCAGAATCGAGAAACGTTGCCACGTGATATAAATTTACAATGACCCTTCCTCAAACTACCTTTTCCCATAACTTTACAAAATTTAACACAACTTAAAACTTACATTGCCCGACTGTCTCACGTTCGGCAGATTTGCAGAAGTGAGGTTTTTACTGCCCTTCAAGTTTCTGTCACGCTCGTTCATGTTGTTCAGCCAGTCCTGGGAGTGTGGTTATGAAGCGAAAATGAGAATTAAAACAATTAAATACAAAATTGAATATAAACTTTAACTTTTAATCGAATAGCACATAAAGTTTGAAAAAACAGGGGGTTTTGTTAGACAAGTATCACTTTCAGAAATTAGATGAGTAGACACCGTTAGATTTTCAGGGATTAAAAGTTTGATAAGGCGTTATCATCAGTTGCGTATTGTGTGTTTACAAGATAAACAAACTCTTCTTCGTTATTTTAAGCACTTGCACTTTGCAGCAGATAAAGTTGACATTTTATAAGTTTTTTTGTTACAGAAAATGTCATAAGTCAAGTTGATTACTTTTCACCTTTCAAAATTTATCTTTTATCATTGATCCTAAAATTCAAAAAATAGATTGAACTTTCAATAAAAACTTGCTTCTATCTATCTGTCTACTTTCATTTACGATCAAGGGATCCGGATACAATTCAATAAAATGATGGAATCTGATGAATGCGAGTTTATTGTGCATTGAGCGTTGGGCATATTTATTCGGTGAAAGCAGAAAGCAGAATTTTTCCCTGGAGTATGGAGATGGTAGAAATCTATTAATTAGCGTCATCCTTCTAGAATGTGTAACACACTGTGTGTTCGAAAAAAATGAAGATATAGAGCAGTTCATCAGAAAGCATTAACATTACAAGAATAAGAAGGACGTTTTGCAGTGTTTTCATTTGATCTATTTTCCATGAAAACGTCATTTTTGTGTGTTATAAAAGTATTTGCGAAAGGACCGTTTGCAAACTTCACTCTATAAATCGTCTCTCTAATCCAAATCCGGAACTTAGGCATGAAACAAAAGTACAGACACGGATTAAGTGCAGCGTTAAGTGCTGTTCCAAAGCGGTAACCCAAGAAAAACCCATACCAGGATACAAATGGGTTCTCCAGACCAGCATAATATTTGATCCAGGTAAAAACATTCTGACCCATCTCAGCGACAAATAGCGGGAGGTTACAGAGGAGGAACACTGCAGTAAAGATGGAGATTGTGACAGAGACTCTCCTAAAGTCTTTGTTTCCAGTTCTGGTTCCTTTGAGGAGAGTCGTGACGGTAAGTACAAAACTGGTAAACACGGTGGTGGAGATCAGGACGACCAGGGCCAGGTTGACGATGATGAAGACCATGTATCTCCAGTCGTCATCGAAACTGACTGTCGCGCATGAAACTATCTGACGAACGTAAAGGTAGGCCACAACATTGGTCCCAGAGAATAGAGCTTCAAGGGTAAGAAGGAGGACTGCATAGGCGAAACAAACAACCATGAGGTGCTGTTTCTTTATCTGGTAGAAGGGTGCTCTCATCGAGATAGCTCGCGTTACGCTGATAACCACGACCATGAACTGGGAGAAACGGAGGAGGAAGAAGAACATGACCACCCAGATTCCACAGAATTGAGAATTTGCAAACAGGGTGGCGTCTCGCATGTCCGTGAACAAGGAGAAGATCATGGGGAAGATGATAGCGCACGTGCAGGAGTCCACAGCGCTGATGATGGTGTAGAGCAGATCAGGGTAGGACTGGCTACGTTTTCCCCAGAAGTAGATTAAAGAGATGATGTTACCAGGGAGACCAACTGCACTACACAGAATCAGGATAATAGCGAGGGTAAGGTCAGCTGGCTTGTTGAGGTTTGGGGTAGGGGTTGTGTAGATCGTTGTAGAGTTTGTGAGGGCGGGCTCTGAGATCATCACCTTCGCGTGTTCCGTAACTTCTCGGGGCTAGAAATTAACATATGGTGAAATTTTTGGTGTATGGAAATTGGAACATCCAACAGTGGAAAGGTTACGAAACAAGCACGGGAAACAATATTAGACACTTAATGTTAAAGATTGACCTCAAAGATTATGAAATATCACACAAAGAAAAGATAATCATAAACAACAAACATAGCAAAATAAATGAAATAACGCCTGTAATGAAATTAAACCATGGTGCAAACTTCTGGAGAAGATATTGAACTTAAACGTACTATAAGTTTAACGTTTGAACAGCTTGACTAATAATTTTCTGCTCTTGAGATTAAGAACGGGACATCTTGTACACAGATAGTCCCGTCAAAAGTCCGAAATTTTATTATCTCTTCTTGGAAGTGAGTATTGTACAACGATAGAACAACACGAACAATCACATCAGAAATTGGACGAAGCAATACAATAAGACTAAGTTTATGCAACATGCGATTTTTGCCACAATTAGACTTAGAGACATGCTGTGGATTGTCTGTAAGCCCGATCGCAGAAGTCTTATCCTTAAATTATAATCACAATCTTGAAATCAAAAACGTCAAGATCGAGGTATCGCGACCACAAGCGAATACCCTCTTAATAAGGCTTCTTGGAGTACTATTGCACGTCTAAATATCTTGTAAATACATCCGGCCTCATCTAAAAGAACCATACTTATTTACTTGGCTTTGAAAACGGAGTAACACGCAGTTACACACAGATCGTAGGATAAAAACAGATCATCCAATGAGGGTGTGTCAAATTGCTGCCGGCAAATCAAATCGCGAACCAGCTAATATTAACGAGCAATTCATTTCTTCTATAGATCTGAATAAGATCTTCTCCAGGAACGAACAATGATAAAACGACGCGACAATCGGGCGGAGAGCTAGCAAGTACGTTATGTTGTTAATACGTGGATACAAAGATACGACCTGATCTCTACGTCCTGACGACTGGTTTATCGTTAATAGGGGAGCGGTGTTGACAGCCTCAGCGTACTGCTCATTTTACATTTTTTCAATTCCTTATCTGATATAAGTTGCTGTGAGAACAATTAACTAAATTTGACAGGATGTATAATTTTGACTCCTTTTAAGGTCATGATTTCCGTCACAATTTCTTTCGTGAGTAGCGTTGAGATCAAAGAGAATGGCAAAAATTTTGAAAAAAGTCTGAAAAATTTATTGACAAATAATTTTTGAGCGAAACTTTTTGCTGAGAAAGCTAACCAAACATTTCGTCAACCAAGTCATTTTGAACTTTCCCAGGATATAGGTTCACAGGCTAAAGGTTATAGGTTATCGATTCAATTCAATAACCTCTTATCAATACTCAATAGGCATTCAACACGTTCTTGAACCAACGACGTTAACTTGGCGGGAAGCCCTATGACCCTGTCACTTTACATAGTTGTTAATCTTGAAAATGCGAATAGACCTTATAGGAGTCTCAGTAATTTGCAAGATTCCAATTAATCAAACTCACGAGCCTCTCAGTCATCGTGCAACACTTACGAAACCAGGAGAATCATCATAACACGTGTTTTGTTCCACACAGGTGCGAGGAGAGCTGCTGGACAAGAAAAATTATGGTTCACAATCTAGGTAGAATAGGAGGACCGATGCGATTAACAACTGGCAAATGGTTGTGGGTGAATGTTTTCCGCGATGATAAAAGGCGGTGGTACTATTTGTACCTTATACTTAGACGTTAGAAAAATGCACGGTTGTTAGCTGATATGCCAATAAAGGCTTCCTTCAATTCCTCACAATCCAAAAACTTTGAATCAGTCATGAATTATCCTAGAGTCTCAACGAAGAATATTTAAAGAAAACTGGAAAGTTCCTGACTGATAAAATGTGCCTACATTTAGTTATGTTCCCGATAACATCGTTACAATGCTGATTGAAAACTTTTTACAATCGTCGTATAATATAAGTTAGCGCAGTAAATAGAACCTATGCCCGTGTTCACAAAAATAACACTATAAATGTATTTTAGTCAAAAATATTCTATCTGACCATTATGGGGGGTCTAGACCTGCCGACCATAGAAAATTTCGGAATAAGTAGATACATTCAGACTCCACTACCTAGCCTGAATCTCAATACAACAAAGCTTGACGGTAATTTCTGCTCATCTCGCCTATCGTGAAAAAAGCTAAATGATAAACGCTCGATGTGGGACTGACGTGCAGTATAGCTAGTAGTAGTAACAGGTGCAATGTTACTCGGCGCTTCAATTTACATTTGTTGGAGTAGGGTAAATGATAGAGGTATAGGTACGTTTAGTGTCCATGGGCATAAAACCACAAATAGAAAAAATTGAACTTTATTCATTGCAACTTTCGCGGCGTGAAATTTATGGATAAAGAACCACCTACGCCCTATATGGAGTATACAGACAAGGTTTGCGACGACTAATATATGGTATATTTTAATCTATATTATCATCACGAAATTTAAATTGACCTTATAGTCATCAATGGTGATACACGAGGAGCGGGGGAATCTTACTCCTTTAGTATTTTCGACAAGTGGAGTAATGGCGCCAGTGGGACCTGGGTGCCAAATATTTTTCAAAAAGGTTCAGGCATATCAGTATGTTGTTACTTATGTAAGAAGAAGGATAAGTTTTGTACTGCTCAAATCGACGCTTATATCTAATAGAGGCTTTAAGGGAAGAGTGAATCATTGAAGGAAGTGTCACTCGATGAATTTGATTTCAAGATAAATCCTGCGAAAATGAGCGTGGCGATATCAATTTTCTAGTTATTATTGTATCTTTGATTTTCTTGCATTGATACCAGACAATTCCCCGGTCTCCGGTTACACCTGCGGCAGGTCCGATTCACTTGTGGACCTCACATCAACACGGTGGTCAGATATCTGATGACCATTCCTACTTAAGGATAAACCCCAACAAAGTTACAAAGTAAGTAATGTATGTATTCATTGTTATATTCTCCATTCGAGGCTGGCCCAGCAACTAACCTAAGTAATAGAGATCAACAAATCTTTAAATGCAAGTTTAAGGTATTATGTGTGACTAACCACAACTCTGCCCGTAATTATACAGGGAAAGGCACTGTTTAGATGCATGAAATTGATGCATTCAGTAAAATTATCGCATACGGTACACCAAATATTTGGTAACATTAGTGTTATTGGCAGATCGATTCTAGGTCGCTTGGCCTAACTGGACGCTTGGCCTAACGCCTAATTATGCACTTTAGGCCAAGCATCCAGTTAGGTCAACAGACCGTTTAGCGGTCGCTTGACCTAATTTATTTCTCAATTGTTATTCAATGTCAATTGAAAAAAATTAGGCCAAGCGACCGAGGTCGCTTGGCCTAACACAGTTTGATATACATGCCTGAACACGATTGCGATGTGACCCGTTACCTACTACGAGAATACATGGATAGGAAGCTCCACACAACAACCTAACTTCTCACACGACATGTGGAATCAGAAAGGACGCTTGGCCTAAAAACAAAGTAAAAATATTTTAGGCCAAGCGTCCTTGCGGACGCTTGGCCTAAAAATAAATTGAAAAAACTTTTAGGCCAAGCGACCGAAATTTTAGGTACAAGTTGTTAGGCCAAGCGTCCAGTTAGGCCAAGTGTCCAGTTAGGCCAACAGACCGGGTACCGGCAGATCAAAGATCGGCAAACCAATGGATTATGTAGATAGAAAGGATTGACAGAAAACGCCATTTAACTAAAACTGGGATTTTAGGCGGGACCATTTACATTTAACTTCTTAGATGTTTCAGTGGTGCAGAAAATCATAGAAAGAACAAGCAATGATGAAAAACGTCAACGAATACTCAAATTCTTTCTCACGTAGATACGTTAACATGGTTATAATGGCGGGTCCTTTGCTAAAAATTGCTTCCCAACCAATTTACGAGAACAAAAACCAACAATCGAAGATAAAGCGTACAAAATTGTGTTGAAGAGTGTGATGCGTGATTGCTGCAAGACAGGCATAACACATAAACAGTACTGGATAATCAGCGTGAGAACTGTACTAATGTCAAAGAAGTCAGAATAATATTTTGTTTAACTTTTCAGCTAACTTCGGGTATTTACTTTTAGGTTTATTCCGTGAGATTGTATGACACCTTTTGTGTATATTGAAAACTCTTTGAAATATTGTGATAATCAACGCTTTCTACGGTTACATAAGCGACATCACAATCTCGTACAAACAAATAATTTTATCGAAGAAGAATTTACAAATAATGAACTCATCACCGAAACTTAACCGACTGATGTGGAATTTGTGGATTAAGGAATAATACGCGAGAAATTAGTCCTGCAAGGAACGGCAGCTTCATTGCCAGGTTTAAAAGTGAACATTACCGCGTTGGAAATGCGAATGACGACGTGTCAAAACCTTCATGAAGCATTAGCATCAACCTAAACGCTATTTGTCCAATAAAATATTGTTTTTACGGTCATCAATATTAACCATGGTTTGCAGAAATACTGCCCACATACAAGTTGGTTTGAGTATACCTTTAGCGCAGCTTATCAGAACACTAGTGTGTCGAGAAGTTTGAGTAATTGTTAATACAACAACTACCAGTAGAACCCGGCCCAAATACCAGTAAGCAGGAGTGGAATGCCAGTACCTGGTGTCGAATATTTATACAGTTCTCCTGAATGTAAGATTTGTCATCTTGTCACGAAGATTCAAATATGAGCTGATGTGCTTGACAAAGAAACGGAGTCAAATTGTAATGAAAATGTTTAGTGTCAGCCTCCCCACGTACGGCCTTTTATATAAGAATCTGAAATTATCAGAAAATACTTAGTATTTGTTCCACCACTTAAGGGCCAGTTCGCTTGGACTCAGGCACTGCAAAATAAAAGGATCATTTCAACTTAAGTACCTAGAATTCAGAATTTAGAATCGTCAAGTTTATGTTCGGCCCATCATGTGTCCCCTTGAGAAATGACAAAATATAATTGCGGAAACCATACCATCAATGAGGTAATAGACGTTTAGTTGACGGCTTTACGACCGCCGACTGAGCCGAATTATTGAAATATTGACGACACATAATGAATTATTTGTTGAGAGAAGTCGCATTACCCACAGACTAAAGAAATCTTGAATTATTTGTTGTACAAATTACAATCTAGTCTGGCTGGCCACGTTGCTCTTTAACTACAATGACTTGGAAGAGAAAACGATAAAAGAAACATAAACACTAGCACCTTACACCACACGGAAAATAACCAGTTGAGACTTGGTAGTTTGGTACACAAACAACGTACACAAATACGGGGGGCACAAACCTTACTTCAACAGTTCCCAAACGTAGTTAACTTATACGTTTTATTCATTAGAAATAACGAATATGTAGATAGATTCAAGAAAGATAGACTCAAGAAAGATAAAAAGAGCGAGTATAAAGCTTCTCTCGCAGAAGAGATGCCTATCTATTTCTCTTTATACATGTAAATGTATAAACCAACAACATTTGGTTAACATCATGCAAATCACTGTATGGGGGCTGGGCAAGGATTAATTACTTAGTTAGGTGTCAACTCAAGGTTGTCACATATATCCCGCCAACAGAAGCAGTTAGTGCGGGATATAGCCTACAAACTAGAGAGAGGGTGAAGGGATCAAGTCACATACACAATTATGTAAATAGGTTAGGAGATTACTGCCCAGTGCCTAACAGCCAACAGGCACTTTTTGTGGTTAACAGGGACAGGAACTTTCCGGCAATTAGAATTAGAGGCCGAGGGAAATTAGCATTATGAAAGAAATTAGCTTTTAACATCAGTGCCGTCTGCAGTTCCATTGTGCAAATTCAAATATGATCATGACTGTCATTGTAATCTAGCTTGATAGAGATCTGAGCTTAAGAAATCCGCCCAGACTACTCCAGATAAATTGTGACCTACAATGACTAATCTACTAAGGCTACATCATACCCTACTCCAGCGAATTCATTACTCAAGCTAACCTGTAATCCAAGGGGACACTGAACATTGTAACCCTTCACAAAGATGCTTAGCTCGTGTATGTTAAAGGCTATTAGTAGGTCACCGTGACAAAATGTAAGCCAACTGAGCCCCCAAAATCACGTACAATTTTTTACACTTTGTGTTCGTGTGATACTCCACTAAGTGCTTTTAAAGGATGCAATTGAAGAAGAGAAAATGTCGTATTACAGGCCACTGCTCCATTAACAATCAAAAACGGACAAAGGCAGTTCTCGGACACTATGAGATCATATCTGTGATGATTAACTGTTCAATAATTGCATAAAACATATTTTAGGGATTGAAAAAATGATTAAACATATGCTGGACAACATACCCAACCACTTAAACAACATACAAGGACTACGCCGACAATTATTGTTAATTGCGTAAGGTGTACCTAACCTCTACAGATATTCGTTCTGACAGGTATAATGAGCTCCAGGATATTTGAAGGGTTGTGACAATGATATAAGGGCAGGGATCTATGTAAGATAACGGCACAATTAGTTTCGCTATGTCACAAAAGAGAGAGTCACGTGCAGTGGGTGAAGTACTTAATAGCAAACATACAAATATATTGTATCTCACAGATGTCAAGACGAAAAGTCAGCAGAAATCAGATAGCATTTTTCCAACTTTGACGAGACATTTTCAGCGAGTGACAAGTCAGCCCTAAATTCAGCCTTGAGAGAGCGACTGGAAAATATCGTTTATCAAGGAGGCGAGGTTTAATTGTTGCACAGTTAAAACTTTGCCAGGTTGACAAGGCAATATCCCATGTTGGTGATGATGGAAGAAATTAGGTTTCTACACATACCAGCATATCATATTTATGTGTTCGTTCTTTTCGGCTATTTAGAAATAGAAGTCGCTTACAAGTAAACTTACATCAGCGTGTGAGCATAACTGTTTAGCATACAATCCATATCTATAAACTAAAATATGCATCAAGGCGATATGTGTTAGTGACAAGAAGGAACAAGAAGTGATGATGTCACGCTAAAATAGGTGAAAATCGTTATTTCTCAGTCGCCGGGAGGGTATCATTAAACCTCAAATAAGACGGTAATCACGGTCTACCTGTTTAATCTGTCGGAGATCTCCAGCGACCGACTTAGTAATTACCCCTACGGTTTTCACATATCTACGCTCAACGCTGGATAATACACCGTGCTACAAAATTTCACACAGTCGCGGTAGACCTAAAACCTACCTCGGTAAAGTTTAAAAAGTTAAAACTCACGGTGATATCTTGGTCGACGTTTTTCCTCGTTTCCTCGTCCAGGGAGGCGGGCTTGAGGAGAGAAGTAGCAACTCGGAGAAGTCTACTTTTGGGGTAAACCTCGCTCAACCTCTCCTCGCAGCGGTTTTCTAGGTCCGGCCAGCGTCCCTCTTTACCTGATCTGATGAAATATAAAAACATTAACGATCAACAACCTAAGTTATTGAGACGACTTGCGGATTGTAAGGTCATTAGAACCGAAATTATAGCTTGTATGCTTTAAAAATAGGAGGGAAAACGGTTAGATTAAAGAAACCTCAAAATCCTGAGTATTTTCTCCAACTCCTTGCCACTTGTACACTTGTTGATGTACTCATAGTCGAGATGCTCAATAGGAATTTCTGACGTGTCCACCGGGCCTGATGGAGGACCACCTCCTAGCGCTTGTGCCAGGTTAGCAGTAGCTGTCATCCTAGATGGTGATTTTTTGAATAATCCAACTAGGTTATAAGAAATAAAGGCGCAAGGGATTGGTAGTGTTATTGCGATTGAGGAAAGTCGAATTTCAAATCTTAACATTTCGTTAACCCGTATCCAAATTTCATTCAGATAAAGAAAATGTACTGGATAAACACAATCTTGTTGAATTAAAAGTGCAGTGGTTCAACATTTTTCGTACATTTAAATTGAAACTTGGAACATCAAGGTTAAAAACAAGAATTGGGTCGAAAAATAATTATCTAGGATTAAAATGCCAAAATTCTCCCCTAGCGCTGCAACATGTGAGATTGCAGTTTGATACATCTGTCTTGGGTTGATAAACCCCACCGAATTTTGTCAATTTCTCGTTTTGAATTTTGAAACGTGTAGAACAACGATTGTAAGTTACTTTATGACCTGTAGTTGCAGAGGCCGAAATTTGTGACTCTTTCCCTAACTCTGTTTTGGACATTAGTAGGGCTGACCAGCAGCCCAGGAAAAATTGCTAGAGCTCTCTAATGAAAGATCGCAATAGCGGGATATTGGGATTAGTTTTCAACTAGCAATAACCACGTCTCGGTTGGACCTCATTGACTATGGTAATGCCACTGCGCAAAGCTGACGATAATGTGGTTTTGTTTCTTCAAGAATATTACTCTAAAATATTTCCTTGTGTTTCATATTGGATACTGGAAATTATTTAAACTCATCTCTTAAAGCTCTTAAAACTTGCATTGATTTGGTATGTCTACATATACATCAAAGATGCTCAAACGCGGTAGCAGAAAAATTAATTTTGTGACGAAATTGGGCTAAATAGAGACTATTTTATGAAACGTATTGAACTATTACCTACATTGGAAACTTGGTAAATGTACCTGTATTTACCTTAAGTTGTGATAACGAGTCGTGGAATACATTGCCAGAACGTTGGATCCTGAACCATAAGAATAAATACGAATAATAAGTAATAAAAAACGTTAAAATTAACCCGTTAAAATCAATCAGCTGTTGTCTCATTCTAGCGCCATATGACACTGATAAACATGGCTCACATGTCTTAAAAGATAATTAAATGAAATTTTAACAGCAGGTCACAATAATAAATCATTTCTCGTCCACAGCCATGTCGTCGTAGTCAGGTAAACAGTACCCTCGCTCCACTATCTTGCAGGCTTCCCGAATACCGCTGAGGTACGCTCCCGTTACGGTTTGAGGGAACCGTCTGTTTGTGGCTTCTCCGGCGAAAAATACCTGTCAGGAGAAGGTCTTAGATAGGTCAGGATAGTATACTTCGGTACAACTTGAACAGATGCACAATTAGAATGAGTACAAGTAAGCACAAGTAGTATGAGAACAAGTACAAGAACTACAACTGCAAGTACGATGTATGAGTACAAGTACGAGAACAAGTAACTTTTGGTTTGGTTGGAGAGACGAAATAAAACAGTTAACATGACTGGGTTCTTGAAATCTTCAATTTATACATCATCTTTAGAGAAC
>JH153596.1:111140-122156 GCA_000226015.1 Mnemiopsis leidyi | reverse complement strand
TACAATTATGTTATCAATAACAATTTCGAAAATACCATAGAATTGTTAAGTGTTCAGAATCGAAGAAAACTAAATCTTAGACTGAGACAGAAAGTAAAAGCAGCCTAGCTTGAGCAAATAAATCCTGCTCGAAACTTCAAAAAACTGCGAGCCTCAGCAATACGGCGGACGTGGGTATAAAATTAAATTCATTTGAGTTGATGTTTACATTCACATTAGAAATTTCGTAAAAAATTTAAAGACCTTGAAGGGGGCTGATAGATATAAATAGATACGAGTTTGTTGGTATAGAAGCTTTCAATAAACGTGTGTTAATCCACTCTAAAATTATAAGACGTTTTTCAGTGTTTGGGTCTATTGTAATTGGTACAATTTCTTTTCATTCCATTCAATTTGTTTCTATAACTATTAACCAAAATTAATTGGAACAAATAAGTACTGAAGGGGAAGTTCAAAAAGGATCATAGAAATTACGATAGTGTAGTATAGTTTAAGTCTACATAAAATGGCTCATCAACATCAACGCCCTTGCATGCCAGATCTGAGAGACAGAACTATTCACGAAGATGCCAGATCAAATTTGTAAATAAAATTTATAGAATACTTGGAATAGAATATAAGGTAATGACTTGGGTCTTGGAAACATATACTTAGATCTGATTGAACTGTAACCATGTGTTAAAATTTTAAGGGAAACCGGAACATAAAATTACCAGTATACCGGTCAATGCAACAACATCTGATCCTTATCCGGTAAAACATAAAATACAGGGGGACAGTTGATTGAAGATTGGAATGTGCAAGATGAATGCAAAATTATCCTTCCGTATCGTACAACTCCAACAGAATTTCATGCAGGGGTGGCGGAACAGGGGGAAAGGGGCTATGGGGAGGGGTATGGGTACCTTAAGCTCCTCCATTATTTCAACAACTTTACTTCAACAACTACTAAATTGCTTCTAAGCTATCTAACATAGGCCGAATTCTGAACTTTTTGCCTGCAGAGGGCGAAGTCAACTATTATAGTACCGCTTAATTCGATTCCCAGATCCACCGGTCCTAGAGGGGTGCGCCAAGGGCATTTACATGTGCAATCTTTTTCGGTTGACTCAGCCGAATGACCGTGAAACCGTGATTGAGGGTAAAATGAGAAGGGTCTTCGTTAGAAGATCTATAATCTTCCAGTGGCCCCCTTAGTATGACTGTAAAAGCCTGGTGTATCAAATTTTAATACAATAAACCTTAACACAGCTATAGCTGCCCAAATTAACCTAAAGTTCATCATTGACGGTTAAGGTGTAATACTTTAAATTATCACTTTCTCATTATCAATAAAATTCTCGAATATTACCAGATTAAAAAACTTGCCAGGTTCGAGATGTTTATTAATAAAAAAAGAAAGTATTGACTGTAACGCTGAGATTTCTTAATAGAGTTAGAGCATTAGGGAATACTTACTACTAAGACCTATCTCACCAACATATAAGCATTGTAAAACCAGATATAAACAGCGAAGCTCTTTTGTAGTAACTCGTAATGCTCCAAGAGAAAATTCTAAAAGACTATTGCTCAAAAATTTTCGCCTGCAAGCTTGAATGGCTCTAAAATCAAGTTTAAAGAAACTTTAAATTATGCAGATTCCACAGATGGATAACAGTAAGTGTTTATGGAAGAGTTTTACTTCTAATCGAAGTAAGAGTCAAAATTATAATATTAATTTCAAATGATTACACCATAGACAACTTTTAAGAAACCCACGGATTAAAGCTGAGAAATTCATTATCAGGATCATCAATTCATCAATATTATGGTCAATAATGATTCCATAGTGCAAAAAATCTAACGACAGGTGATTGCAACTTTGTGATGATAAATATGAATCACTTTGCAAGGTAACTCAATCTATGACAAATTTCAAGTTAACAAAGAGGGTCAGAAACTATGACCAGGCGAATGGCAATTGGCAAACGCTACAAGCTAAACCCATATTTTTTCTGTTGGAGTTATGATTGTCGGATACTCAGCACAGTGCTGCAACGCTGCAAACCGAAAACCAAATTTGATAATGAAGATTTGAAGGAAAAATGAAGAAATATACGAGATAAAATGAAAAACCTATAATAATAAATGGCGCTCGATTTAACAAATTTGGCCTGGAAATAAACCATGCGCGCCACCATTTGCTAGCTCTAACCAGAGCCCTTTTGCGCGAGTACATTCGCGCGCGCCACCAGAGGTGGCTGGAAAAGCTGCGTAGTTGTCAAGGTATTACCCGACTCGCGCGCGGCTCGCAGCTTGCTGCTCTCCTGACGTTTCGTTAGAACGTTAGACGTTACCGGGCGATGCGCGGCTCTCTCTACGTTTCCCTCCGATTAGCAACGATTAGCCTGAGGTCCCCAGGTAAGTTAGACGTTTATTTAGAACGTTGAACGGATATCATCTCGTCAACTGCGTAGTAGCCGCCGCGCATTGGTAATTAGGTGAAGGTGTTGCTAGACGTTGCTTAGCCCTACAACCATGAAGTTGTTAACGGGCGCGATGCGCGTCTAGAGAAATGCGTGAGAGCGCGTGATGGCCGCGACAATAGGTTATCAACCTACAATGAATTTGCTAATCATTGTCTGCTGCGCGCGGCAGCAGGGCTATGCAACGTGTAGCAAGCTAAACACGTATATCCCTTATCGCTGTGCGAGCTTAGATTGAAATTAAGACGGGCGAGTGACGCAAAAGCTCACAAATGTGCGTCCCAATAGGGCACGCGCAGCTCGAGCCACAGGACTATGTTGGTTCAGCAACCGCGAAGTGGTTGTCTGACTTGGTCCGACCCTCATTTGAAGCGAATAGAGGGTGGGAATAAAATGACAGGAGGGTGCGCGCTGCCGTACAAGTCTCGGGCTGCACGCAGCCGCGACGCGTTGCTCTAACCAGAGCCCTATATCTAACCAGAGCCTTATATCGTTGTAGGTTGATAACCTACTGTCGCGGCCATCACGCGCTGTCACGCATTTCTGGCCTGGCGACCAGAAATTCTAGACGCGCATCGCCCGTTGACTTATATCGTAGCATCAACGCGCTTAACTTTGCTCATGCTAGCGCCTGAGGCTGCCGCTTCGTGGTTGCTAAACCAACATAGCCCTGTGGCTCGAGCTGTGCGTGCCCTAACGCATATCGGGACGCACATTTGAGAGATTTTGCGTCATTCGCCCGTCCTAATTTCAATCTAAGCTCGCACATGGATAAGGGATCTACGTCTTTAGCAACTTCATGGTTGTTATAGGGCTAAGCAACGTCTTACCGGGCGTTGCGCGGCTCTCTCTACGTTTCCCTCCGTTCGTTGCAAAGCAACAATTAGCCTGAGGTCCCCTGCACCTAATCAATGCGCGGCGGCTGCTACGCAGTTGACGAGATGATATCCGTTTAACGTTCTAAAGAAACGTTGAACGTTTTAACAAATCACCAAGAGAGCAGCAACACCTTGACAACTACGCAGCTTTTCCAGCCACCTCTGGTGGCGCGCGCGACTGTACTCGCGCAAACTAGGGCTCTGGTTAAAGCAAGCAAATGGTGGCGCGCATGGTTTATTTCCAGGCCAAATTTGTTAAATCGAGCGCCATTTATTATTATAGGTTTTTCATTTTATCTCGTATATTCCTTTCATTTCTCCTTCAAATCTTCATTATCAAATTTGGTTTTCGGTTTGATGTGTGCGTTGCAGCGCTGTGCTGAGTATCCGACTATCATAACTCTAACAGAAGAAATATGGGTGTAGCTTGTAGCGTTTGCCAATTGCCATTCGCCTGGTCACAGTTTCTGACCCTCTTTGTTAACTTACAATTTGTCATAGATTGAGTTACCTTGCAAAGTGATTCATACTTATCATCACAAAGTTGCAATTACCTGTCGTTAGATTTTTTGCACTATGTAATCATTACTGACCATTATATAGATGAAACGATGATCCTGATAATGAATTTTTCAACAAAAAGTTGTCCATTGTGTAATCATTTGTCTATTCATTTATCTAATCATTTAAAATTAATATTATAATTTTGACTCTTACTTCGATTAGAAGTAAAATTCTCCCATAAACACTTACTGTTATCTATCTGTGGAATCTGCATAATTTCAAGTTTCTTTAAACTTGATTTTAGAGCCATTTAAGCTTGCAGGCGTAAATTTTTGAGCAATAGGTTTTTTCAATTTTCTCTTGGAGCATTACGAGTTTCTATAATAGAGCTTCGCTGTTGATATCTGTTTTTACAATGCGCTTATATGTTGGCTAGACAGGTCTTACTAGTAAGCATTCCGTAATGCTCTACCTCTACTAAGAACTCTCAGCGTTACAATCAACACTTTCTTAGTTTTTATTAATAATCATCTCGAACCTGGCAAGTTTTTTGAATCTGGTAATATTCGAGAATTTATTTGATAATGAGAAAGTGATAGTTTAAAGTATTACACCTTAACCATCATTGATGAACTTTAGGTAAATTTGGGCAGCTATGGATGTGTTAAGGTTTATTGTATTTGAATTTGTAACACCAGGCTTTTACAGTCATACTAAAGGGGCTATTGGAAGGTTATAGATCTTTTAACGAAGACCCTTCTCATTTTACCCTCAATCACGGTTTCACGGTCATTCGGCTGAGTCAACCGAAAAAGATTGCACATGCAAATGCCCTTGGCGCACCCCTCTAGGATCGGTGGATCTGGGAATCGAATTAAGCAGTACTATTATAGTTGACTTAGCCCTCTGCAGGCGAAAAGTTCAGAATTCGGCCTATGTTAGATAGCTGAGAAGCAATTGAGTAGTTGTTGAAGTAAAGTTGTTGAAATATTGGATATGATGCTTATGATACCTATACCCCTCCCCCCATAGCCCCTTTCCCCCTGTTCCGCCACCCCTGCATGAAATTCTGTTGGAGTTGTACGATACGGAAGGATAATTTTGCATTCATCTTGCACATTCCTATCTTCAATCATCTGTCCCCCTGTATTTTATGTTTTACCGGATAAGGATCAGATGTTATTGCATTGACCGGAATACTGGTAATTGCATCTTCCGGTTTCCCTTGAAATTTTAACACATGGTTACAGTTCAATCAGATCTAAGTATACGTTTCCAAGTATTCTAGAAATTTTATTTCCAAATTTGAAATACATATTTTGTAGGTTGGGCGAGTAAACTGTCCTTGTCAGGCGAACAAGTAATTGTGTTAACCCCTTCTTCCTATCGACCTTCGTGAATAGTTCTGTCTCTCAGATCTGGCATGCAAGGGCGTTGATGTTGATGAGCCATTTTATGTAGACTTATACTATACTACACTTTCGTAATTTCTATGATCCTTTTTGAACTTCCCCTTCAGTACTTTTTTGTTCCAATTAATTTTGGTTAATAATTATAGAAACAAATTGAATTGAATGAAAAGAAATTGTACCAATTACAATAGACCCAAACACTGAAAAACTTCTTATAATTTTAGAGTGGATTAACACACGTTTATTGAAAGCTTCTATACCAACAAACTCGTATCTATTTATATCTATCAGCCCCCTTCAAGGTCTTTAAATCACATTTTTACGAAATTACTAATGTGAATATAAACATCATCTCAAAAAAATTTAATTTTATACCCACGTCCGCCGTATTGCTGAGCCTCGCAGTTTTTTGAAGTTTCGAGCAGGATTTATTTGCTCAAGCTAGGCTGCTTTTACTTTCTGTATCAGTCTAAGATTAGTTTTGTTCGATTCTGAACACTTAACAATCTATGGTATTTTCGAAATTGTTATTGCTAACATAATTGTAATTTTTAAACTAAATATCCAAAACTTATTTAGCCTGGTCCAACTTTACCATGGGAGATTTCAAACTTAACTTCGCCGAGGAGTTCGCTCTCTCTGGTATTGCCGCTGTTGTCAGCAAGGTATGCTTTTTCCGCTCAATTTCGTTATCTAAAGTTTAAAAGATCAGCTTTTAGCTTTACAGCTGTTATTCCCTACATACAGTACTTTGTCTTATCAAATTTAGTCGTTACCACTATAAGTCTATTCATGAATCACCATACACTAGAACAGACCCGTACATTGTTAATGCACGCTCATCCCCATTATTAAACACTATAACTGAACAAATAACTTCAGCTCAACTGAGATGCCTTTGTTCATGTTATTTGTGTGGCATTTGATTTTTAATGTTTCAAACCATTTTTAAAATCTAAAAAATCTCAGTCGTTTTACAGTTAAAATCACTAATCACCACTTCAGACCGCCGCTGCCCCGATCGAGCGAGTAAAGCTCCTCGTCCAAAATCAGGATGAGATGATCAAACAGGGCAGGTTGGACAAGCCATACAAGGGAGTCATCGACTGTACATCCAGGACCTTCGCCAACGAGGGCCTCTACCCTTTCTGGAGGGGTAACTTGGCTAACTGTCTCAGATACTTCCCCACCCAGGCTCTTAACTTCGCCTTCAAAGGACAGATCAAGAGAATGTTCGCCGTCCCCAAGGACGCTTCCAATGGTAATTTAAGATGCTGCGATCTTCAATTTATCGTAGTACACCGTTAATTATGTTCCGAGATCACGTCTCAACATTCGGTATATTTTTTTGTGGTTGTAAAAATCTCATACTCTATCTTAACATCCAGCTCAATCCAAACATTTAAAATTCATCCCCCCGTTCGCGTTCCTATTGATATATCGAACAACGTTGCCACCCACCATTAACACGTTGAACATTTCAGTCACGAAGTTTGCATCCAACATTACTTCCGGAGGTGTTGCCGGTTCTATGTCCCTCTGTTTCGTCTACTCTCTCGACTACGCTCGTACTCGTCTGGCTAACGACGCTAAAGTTGCTGGCAAGGTTCGTCTTAGCTCAACTTTCTGTTGAGTACGATCAAGGAAATTGTAAATTTATGTACATTTCTATCCTTAGTAGCACTGTTTAACTAAGCCGACACTAAACACCCAGGACGGTGTTGCTAGCCGTCAGTACAACGGTCTTGTCGATGTCTACGCCAAAACTCTCAAATCTGACGGTATTGGAGGACTCTACAGAGGGTAAGTGTAGGACCAGATACGAGAAGAATCGCTTCTGAAACGCTTCTGAATTGCTTTTTGTCTTTGGGCTCACATCGTTTTCGAATAGGCAAATAATGAAATGGATAATTTTATCTGGATTAAAGACAGCGAATAAGTCCAACTTGTCTTCTTACTTCCAACACTTCAGTTTCGTCATCTCTTGCGTGGGTATCTTCGTGTACAGAGGTTTCTACTTCGGTCTTTACGACACCCTGAAACCTATGTTCCTTGGACCTGACGCTGGTTTCCTCCTCTCATTCTGTCTCGGTTATGGTGTGACTGTCACAGCCGGTCTTATGTCCTACCCCATCGACACCATCAGAAGAAGAATGATGATGACCAGTGGTACTGGAGTCAAATATAACGGTGCCATCGACTGCGCCAGCCAGGTAATTTTAGTTCAGCTGATTATGTCGAGTATTCTTTGTTAGTTTACTTATTACTTACTTACACTACGTGAGGCATTCTTTTCTTCTTTTTGAAGTGGTAGCGGCTCTTGTTGCAGAATATTATTCTAGAACACATTTTAACATGCAGAACCGACATGTTTCCAAGGCAATTTTTTTATCCAGCGCGAATTCGACGATATTCCACGAATCGGCATACTTTTTTTCTGCGAGATCTCGACTCTTCGGTTACATTAAATGTACATACATTGTCCATGCTAACAAGCAGAGGAAACATAAATAGAACGACCTGCACACAAGCACAGCTTGAGTTCACATGTGATGTTAACATGCAAGATACAAGCAGGTGTTTGGTTAGTCGTGCAATCTAGAATGTTGAATATAAGACTAGCATACTCTTCCGGTGGACTAGGAGAACTGCGGTCGCGGCTTCTCGATAGCAACCATTTAAAGAGAGAGAGAGAGAAATCCGCTGTTTAAACTTTATAAAAGTTTTAAGGAAATTTTCTGGAATATTCAAAGTAAAGTGACGGCTTGCAAAAGCGAGTTTATTATAACGAAAGATGACAGTTAACAAAAGTATTATTTTCATCTTATCTTATAATGGATTTACAATAAAACACAAATTTCAGATCATGAAGAACGAAGGGTTCATGTCCATGATGAAGGGAGCTGGAGCTAACATCCTCCGAGGTGTGGCCGGTGCTGGTGTCCTCTCCGGTTTTGACTCCGTCAAGGCCATGTACATCGACTTCCGTGTTGGAGGAAAGAAATACTAGATCCGACCTTTTATAGTCCTCATTGTGTATAGATATATAGAAATAACCGGACTAGTGCATTTCATTTTATACGTGTACAATTTCGTGGTCATTAAGAATTTTGTCGTGTTTACGATCGATCCATAACCTTTTTTCGTGGTAAATAAGCACGATATGACTCGATCAGTAATTTATTATTTGGCTATTTTAGTTCTTTTGATTTTGTCCTCTGGGCGGCCGCCTACAATCTATTGAGACATGATGTAGCTACAATTCACTACTAGGTTGGGGTGGACTCTATTTCGGCTCCTGGCCTGCTTTATTATGTTTGAATTTGAATTTAAACAAGTTGAGCTGGGTCGATTTATAGCTGATTTAACCTTTTATATATTTTCCTTTAAAACCGCGTAATTTGGTGGTGATTTGTGGCTGTTTTCAAGATTCATAGATACAAATTTTTGAATGAGTCAGATTTGAATTTTTCTTGCTTTAACTCTTTAACATAATGTCAATCCTGCACAAAACAGCTCTTATTAAGATCTTCAGTTCAACGAAGATTGGAACGGTAACTTGGGAGAGGATACATTGTGAAACGTCATAATACCCCAGCACTTCTGTAATTGTCCATTGTCCCCTACGTGTGTGATCCGAGACTGTGTAAGGTCGGCCTCTGCCAAATCTAATTAGTCCGTTTGTTCAAGAATGTTCTAGAATCCTCTTGAGCACGCTGTACGGTTTCAGACTGATAACGGTTGTCAGTCGACGTTGTCAACGAAACCTGTCCGGTAAAACGTAAACCGGTTCTACACAAGTTAAACAAGTTTAGCAAGTTTGACAAGTTTAACAAGTTTTCAAGTTAAAGTTGTATTTCCTCGTCTGCAATGTTACACAATAGAAATATCAATCTATTTATCTATATCCTTTCGCTTTTCACCAAAATATCATTATCATGTGTAGCAAAGAACAGCAATGAAGCTGAGAAGCCTTTGAAAAACCTAGCTATAGTTGTATGTAAGTTAGAACTAGCGATGTAGCAACGTGACAATTAAGTTTCCATAGAGAAGTATTAAGTATCGGGTTACATCGGGTCTTCTGTATTCATGGTTGAGTTAAATGAACACTACTTTATTTCAGTAGTATATCAGTAGTATATCAGTAGTTTATCAGTAGTTTATCAGTAGTTTATCAGTAGTTTATTTTAGTAATAGTAGGTTTAAAAGTGGGACTGTGTATATCAGTACGTTTATGTGGAGTTTAGTACGTGACTTTTTGTTCGATAGGAGAAAAGGACTGTCTCGTAGCTGCGTGGTGAGTTCCTCAGCAGTAATTAATTCACATGTTTTATTAGCAATGTGTTTTAATAGCTATGACATGTTTTAATAGACATGGTGCAGTTCAGTAAATGGTTTAATTTAACTCGGTCCAAACCGACTGAAGTACCCTAGATTTTGTGGTTGAAAATGAAAAAAATTGGCGCACCCAAAGTGCTGAGACCATTGGTACATGTGATGTGGCCTTCTATAAATGTCGTTTAATGAATTATTACCTAATATATAATGTATGCCATAACATTGCCCCCCAAAAGCCATATTTCTGTCCCGTTATGTCTGACCAGCAAATAACGAATAAACTTGTCCATTAATACGTAAACCACGCACACTGCACAGTAGCCCCTTCTAGTGGCCAATAAACAGGAAGTTCCAGTTGTTCAAGTTACAGCTGCGAACTGTGAGCCGGCGCGAAACGACCTCAAATTTTGCAATTGTTGTCCAAAGAAAACGACACAATTTAAGCACTACGGCGAAATTTTACGCGCGCACGTACTAACATTTTCATTAGTTTCTACGCAACAGAAGTTCTAGAACGTACGCACTCCAGTATGAGGCCATTTCATCTTCTTTGACTCAAATGAGGCATTATAGAATTTGACGGTTTGAGGCTGTGTTGGATGCTTGAGTTGTCGCGGTGAGACCTAACTCTTGCAGCTCAAAGCTGAACGAGATCGTAAGAGATAGAACGGTAGACGGATATGACTAATAGAGTTGTCACGTACATCTTGTAGCAAGTGAAACGCGAAATTACCGTAATATTTCAATCATTTTATCAATGATCATGTTCACACTGAAGATTTATTAGTTAGAAGAGCAACAAACCTTTCCACTAGATACTTTGTCAAAGGGGTCACGGCTTCAGCCGTATATAAGGGAGAAGATTTTAACCTTTACAGTACATTTATTTCATACTTTATTTTATGTTGTTAGATTAAGGTTAAGTAGGGTTTTTTCTCACTATAGTAGATAGGATCATTGTCATTAGGATTGTGCGCCGAAAATTTTACGAATTTTCGAAATTTGACTTTGTCGGTTTGTTACAGCCATGACTTTTGAGGTAGAGTAAAAATATTTCACACACCACTAGTTCAGACTTTGGACTATTGATTCATCACATGGTGGTTACATTTAGCCGAGGTCAAACTCAAATTGAGGCTAACAGCATGTCTTTAAAGGTGGGTTTGCGACGTGATTATCATTGCTTTGTAAGTAAGATATAAAGTGGGTGACATGTCAGTTCGAACCTCTTGATCATTGCGATTTAGAATCTGAAGAAAAGAGGGAAGATTTCTCATTATGAGAGGGTAAAATGAGGCTAACAAAAAAGTCGCAAATTTTTCGTTGTTATTGCTTATAAATAGAATTATGTGCTGACCCTGTCGTAATACCTCCCCAGTTCACTACTTGCTGCACCCTGGTCATCCGACCCCCGAATCG
>JH153596.1:99739-111130 GCA_000226015.1 Mnemiopsis leidyi | reverse complement strand
GTTTCATTACGTTATATCTGCAATGCTGTGAGAGGTAGCTAAACCTAAAGAAATATTTCCGTCTCACAATTTTGTTAGCCTCATTTTGGCCTCTTTCATCCTCGATTATGTGTCAATAGATTACTTAGATGATAGGCAATCGATTGATGTTTATTACTGACATATGGCCGACCATTACTGATGTTGGTAGCTGAGGATATACACAAAATAAAAATTGTTAGCCTCACTTCCCTCCTTAAAGAGATGGTTAGCCTCAATTTGACCTCGCCAAAATGTTCTCCATCCTCAATAGTACAAAGGCTGTCAGTTTTATTTTTGTAACTTATTCGCAGTAGGTACAAGGTAACTTGAAAAAACAGTGAGGTAAAAAAGTTAGCCTCAAAATTCCCTCGAAGTTTAGAGGGATCCACAGGTTAAGCTGAATGAGATAGCGGGTTGATCCCAACACTATTTTGAACCCCAAACAATTCTGTACGACAGATTTCAAAATTAAGTTTCAAACTTAAACATTGGAGGTGCAGTGAATTTTTTTCCCACGGAACCCCCAAAACGCACAAATAAGGGGGTTTCTAATGACAATGATCATAGACAGATTATCTAGTAGCTCATATTTAATGTGTATAGTATTATACACACTTTAGTAGATAGACAGATTATCTAGTAGCTCATATTTAATGTGTATAGTATTGTACATGTATGACAAAGTATCTAGTGGAAAGGTTTGTTGCTCTTCTAACTAATAAATCTTCAGTGTGAACATGATCATTGATAAAATGATTGAAATATTACGGTAATTTCGCGTTTCACTTGCTACAAGATGTACGTGACAACTCTATTAGTCCTATTCATCATAAAACTGACGAAGAAGTCCCTATTTTACACACCATAGACGGATATAATCTCGTCAAATGCTTAACGAAGAAGCCCGTGAACAAGTAATCAGGTGTGGTGAAGCTTCATATTAACAAAACTGTTGCCCGACCCGGAAACTGGAGAGTATTTTACTCGTCAACGGACCTTAAATCAAAACGTATTGCCATGCTGTATCATGAAGGCCATTTGTGTTTAAGTTAAATTCATTTATTCTTATGAACCTCCTTTCCTATATGCGGATGACCAGGTTCACTCTCAATTGAACCTTTAATATAAATAATCTTGGAATCCCCGTCCGTTTCGAGAGGGCAATTTTTCATTAAATTCCAACCAGGACCTGTTAAACCGATTTGAGAAATTTAAAAAGCTCCGTGAGCAGGAGATTAGCTTTCCGTCAAAATTAGCCTTTAAGTTTATAATATTGACTAGGTTGCATCCGTATTTTTCTAACGAGACGATAGATAGCTTTCAGCTGCAAAAGTCGGGTATAACTATAACTGCGATAATCATAATACATACTCTTTTCAGATCTTTTGCCTTGGTTTGGAATCTTAAACATGGGGTCGTACAACTCCAAGTGTGGCGTTACAATACAAATTTTCGGCATTTCGATCCGCGTCTGTCTAATGAATGCCATCAAAGTTGGGAGGGATCCCGTCAAAGTACTTATATCCAGTTGCGTCAGTCATGATTGAATTTCCACATTTGATGATTGACATACATGATTATTTACGTGACCGGCCACGTTTCCACCGTAAAATTAGTCACCGATAAGGTACTACTACTTGCATCAGTATTGGTACGTGTCATTTTGACTGTGAAAACAAGTAAGACAAGAAAGAGATTATTTGTGTTCAAAAGTAATAAACATTTTTAACATACTCAGTATCACTCTCTTACATGGGCAGGGCAGCACTAGAGTGGGGGACAAGTACAAGTTTAAGTACAGCCCAATACAATACAACAATACACAGCCGCCAGTACAACTTCATGTGTATAAGATCAGGAAAGATGAAAATATTCGCAACACCTTTAACTCCAATGTTAGACTAAGATTTTTATAGACAACAAAAATGTTAAAGAGATGAAGGGGGGGGCGGGGGGGCGGGGAAGAAAGAGAATTCAATATTTTCAATTTTTGTAGTAACGTAAAATTTTCGGATAGGCCGTTGAACGTAGCTACACGGTTACTTACTCGTCGTAATTAAAGAAAATATTAAAATTGTTGTAAGTGCAAACCATAAGTTAAGACTGGGGGGCGACTCAATTAAACTCTAAAAAACTATTTATCAATTTTGGGAATTCTAGGGTCCCCATTGAGTTTTTAAGATAATCTATATCAATTTTGGGAATTTTAGGGTGATACTGAGTATTTTAGATATAGAATTTTGAATTATCTTAGACTTTTTCAGTTGCATAACACAGAAACATTTTAAAATCCATTGCATGGTACTATGTGTTCACCACAAAATGCCTCTTAGAAGATTTTCATATGGTTTATTGATCAATTTGGGAAAATTGATTGGTAAAACTCAATATCTATTTAGGAAATTTTAGGGTCCCTATTGAGTTTCTTTGAGTTCCCCCCCTAAACTTAAGGCTATTGCGAAGGTATGCGAAACGTAAATAAAGTCGCAGCTCAACAAAATGTCAACATTAATCTTTAAATTTATACTGAATGTTTTCATGATATGCAAGCTATCGAATGGACAAAGTTCTAAAAATTATGAAAACCCCCGCTTTGTTGAACTAATCTTGACTCATCTTTCACTGCGCGGATAACTGTACAAATATCCATACGAATATAACAACCGGACCATTATTCACATCAATCAATACAATCCATCATCACATTGACAATCGATATCGTAACGAAGATCAAAATGAAGCATGCACATTTCTCGATATGGGGTAAACGTCTGCTCGAGGATAAAACCGGTATAAAACTAAAAATTGCCCTTAATCAAACAAAGGTAAAATATCTCACAAAATGAGCAGTGAATACAGAATAGATAGCAGACAGCACCAAATCGGACATGTCTCCTCACACTATCCAGCTGTAAAATGCTGTCGGCAAATTAAATCTAGTTCAACCTCAAGTTGATCAAAATCATTGTGAGATGAAACATGCCTGATTTTAGAAATTCATACACACATTACCCATAGAATATAAACCTAAATCCTTCACCAAAAAATCAAAGATAACGCTATTTATGTGCCAAGTGGCCCGAACTTGGAGGGTTTTACTAATTAAAATCTAACGGTAGGTTGTGATTTACAAATTTAACCATATAGGAGTAGAGAACTGCGATGATTCGGGCCAGTCAGCAAAGCGGTTTCTTCGGAACCAATAAATTATACTTACAGTTTAAGAGGTCGTTCATTTCAAATTACAACGTAATCTTAATCAATCGCGAGGTTTCAAGTGGTTACATTTGATTGCAGTGGGATGTCATTCTGACTTGATGGGGGTTCAGAAGTAATTACGCTTGATCACGGGGGTGGAATTGGCGTTTAAATCAAAAAGGCTAAATTTTGAACACGCCATGTCTGAACGACCTCTAGTTTGGACGATCTTAATGGTTTTTACAGTTCGTCAGTGCTAAAGGCTGGGACATTTCTATTAGTAGTGTGTGACACAACATAACCATTTATACTTCTCAAACCGACCTTAATCACCCTATTCAACCATGGGCAGTTAGAGCAATATACGTAGGGGCAACATAAATCACCTAATAACATGGTTTCATGTAAAGATCAATGATAAATCTTCAGATCACACAATAGCAAACGTTTATCAAGCTTATATTTATGAAGTAGGGATATAGACGGTCAACAGTTGACGGCGATATATCACAATTCAAATGTTTTAAACAGCAATAATATTTAGAACATGGGCAACTTGACACTTTAAAATATTTAACTTTAAGTAAACCGTTTTGTAGTTAAGTTTACCATGCCACACTTCGTTAAATTGATCAGATTGTTCTATTAGTCCTTTTTAAATACTAAAACATATTTATATCGATTGATAGAAAAATCAGAAAAAAACAGAGAGCGACAATTAAAAACCAGTTTTACTTTTCAGCGATAAAATTCCGTAGATAAAGGGCTCAGCTTAAATTCCGGCCGAGTTTTCCTCGTCGTGATGACGTCACCAGGAGAGCACGTGACTTCCAGCGAGGGTGCTTGGCGTTGCAACACAGATACGGAGAGCGCATGTCTTGGAAACAGTAACACGTCGTTTGGTCACATTTCTTTGTACATCTGATAGTCGGGTTCCTATAGCTGAGATAGGAATTACTGGTTAGAATCAATAACTTCACCATCTTCTAGGGTCCAAAATCGTACAGGAGTGTTTTTCACACTCACATCTGTGTTTTGGAGACCCTTAAATCCTTTAAATACATCTATATTCTATAACATACAGGGAATTTGTTTTTTTAACTTAAAATATGTGTGGCAAAAGGAGGTTGCTAGATGGGTTTTAGTCTTGTACAATCATTGTGCAAGTTATATGTATTTGACCGATTTTGAAAGATTTAAATAAAAATTTAAAAAACCTTTACCACACTTGTCAATTGACGATGAGAACTCAATTTAGGTCTTTATTGATAAAATTTTAACAATCCCATGCATTCAATGAGATCTAATCAAACGAGGAAGTACTTACTTTGGTGACAGGAGTGTTAATCAGGGCGACTGTTTATGTGTTCATGTGTTATCTGCTCGGAAGGAGATCCTGGCATCTGGTTGGGAGCTTGTCTAGCCAGCACCATACCATCCATCTGTCCAGCTTGGGCTGCCCTGGGTTTATGTTACGGTTAACACCTGTCCAACCAGACACAAATAACAAGTGTACTACATGGTAACGAATAAAAAATCCATGAATTGTTGTTGATATGATTCTGTGATGATCTGGATTAGCGGACATTAGCAGAGACTATTCTCACGGTGACTGCGGGTAAGGCATCCTCATCCAACACGAAGGGAATAGAAAATGATTTGTGGTAGTGGTGGTTGTGGGGTGCAGTGCGGTGTATTGAAATGAGTTTGAAGGTTCAGGAGTCCTGGTTATCCACCTGGAATATTTAAAATTCTATTGTAGGAAAGTCAGGGTAGGGCGCGGGCGTTCATTGTACAGATCAATAGAGAACGGTGTTATTGGGGAGGGGTCAACAATCCTTTTTATCGTGGCTCGCTATTGACCGGCGCTACCTCACATTATTTTTGTTACAAATTTGTAACTCTTCCCAAATGCCATTGTCTTAGAATCTAACGAGAACTATAGTTTAAAACTTTTCAAACAGTACAGTTAATTCATAAACAATGAACATGAAATAAAACGATATAGGGAAATATTCAACGGTGAACAACATAGGACGTTTTACGGGACCCATTGCGCGGCTTAGGCACACTTTTTATAATATTAACTATATGCCGGCGCCCAATCTGATTAAAGTTAAACGTCCCATGTTGTTCACTGTAAGGAATAGACCACACTGTACGATCTGAATTCTGAGGGAAGCCAAAAAGTAGAATTGCCTGCAAAAATTTAGGCCTACACAGGATGGTCCCTTTTGCAAAGAAACATAAGTTTAAAAAGTTACGTTGTAGACGACAATTTGAAATTGTGTATGGACCTACAGCTGGGAAGCAGGTTTCTTATATGAATAGTCAGAAGAGCTGGAAAAGGTACAGGAATCAGGATTGAGTGATGATAGGATGCATAATGAACTGTTTGAATGCATGTTTGCAGGCTGATAAGCTATCATATTTTCATACCTGAAAGTTAGTTGTCTTACTTATTTTTTACTCATAAAGTTAGAACTGTTTTGTTAATACTTCGCTACAAGAACATTTCACGTCTTGGAATTAAAGTTGTCAAAAAAGGCAATTTCGCAAAAAAATGCAAAGCCTATTGCCCCTATTTCAGGGGGTCAAAAATATACAAGGTAACATAATCATAATAATAAGAAGTTTTATTCAATACATGGTATATGGGACAGGTCTCTTCGAAAAAGAAGTTGAACTTGAATACTGCGTGTTCACGTCGAGAGTTGAGTTAGAATAAAGAGGCTGAATGTCCACAGTTTTATGGTCGAGTTCAATATCGACAATTGGACTTGAATGTTGAGGCGAACTGTTTTCTCTTGAACTTGCATGTTGATTGAGTGGTGAATTTGTATTAGACTTGAACCTGGGTTTTCAATGATTGTGGAAATATTGTAACTAAATGATCATCATTTATCGCGTTGGCCGATTTGCTGCAATGAAAGCGTCAAATATTAAACTTTTTTTACACAAATTTTGTCACCTACTGTTAATGTCAGTATTTAAATTTTTTTGCCGCTACAGCACCGGCCGATTTGCTGCAACGACTATGAGCGGTAAGAGGCGGGTGGTTTCCCCAAAATACTTCATAATTATCTATCCAATTGCATAACCAAACTAAGAATGAAGAATGCTGATCATGTCAAATGTAAGTTTGAGAAGTTTTGCTGTCGACAAAAATTCAAAATTCTGTTGAATCTTACAGCTGGGCGGCTGATGAGCTGGAAAAGGTACAGGAATCATGGTTGAGTGATGATGGGATGCATAATAAAGTGTTTGAATGCATGCTTGTAGGTTGATAAGTTATCATATTTTCATACCTGAAATAATTACTTTTTACTCATAAAGTGAGAACAGTTTTGTGAATACTTCGTAATAAGTATATGTCCTGTCTCGGAATTAAAGTTGTCAAAAAATTGGCGATGGAAATAAAAAGCCAAATCCTCATATCGTAGAGGTAAAAAATATTCAAGGTAAAAAATAAGAAGTTGTTATTCAATACATGGTATATGGGACAGGTCTCTTCGGAAAAGAAGTTGAACTTGAATACTGCGTGTTCACGTCGAAAGTTGAGTTAGAATAAAGAGGCTGAATGTCGACAGGTTTATGGTCGAGTTCAATATCGACAATTGGACTTGAATGTTGCGATGAACTGTTTTCTCTTGAATTCGCATGTTGAATGAATGGTGGATTCAAATCAGACTTGAACCTGGGTTTTCAAAGATCGTTAAAATATAGTAATCATTATCATGATTATGGTACTTTATTTATCTACACGATTTAGAATGACGGTATTGAACGAAATCATTATAATCTGCATAACGGTCCAACATAGGTTTACGGTCCGACATAGGTTTAAGGCTGACAGCCTTGACAGGTGAATAACTAACACGTGAGTCTGTGCATCTACAAATGTAAGATGTTAGTGAAATGTGAGAGGGAGGTAACGTGAGGATACAAAGAATCATTCTATTATAATCTATCAGATCATAATAGAGATGAAAACGTGAAATTATCTACCTGTTTTGTTGTTCGCACTTGTACATGTGCTGTGGCCAATGACCCCGTTGACAAGAGTAACCACAGTAGCTAGTGTTCCAGCAGCAATGATACATGGCCGGTCCGCTGCAGTTCGCACACTGTAGTATAAAGGTGGGTCATGGAACGACAGTTTTGATTATAACATAGAAGAAGTGTGCTTTGGAATCAAATTTTGTCGCTTGTATGGAAAGCCCAAGCCAAAACCAGATACTGCATAAAACATACCCATTGACTCTTCTTTGTTTCGACGATAGCCTTCTCCTTCTCAGCAGTAAGATGTTGTCTAAGTTCCTCAATCTGCCTGTCTTTCTCCGTCTCCAGCTGTACACGTTGTTCTTCCAGGGCTACACGCAGTTCTTCTTCGTGTCGGGAAGAACTCTCAGAGGAAGACTTGCTCTTGCAGCTACGACATTTGCTCTGTATGCGGGGAGTTGTGAGAAATAATGTGACGGTATTAAGCAAAGACAGGCCCCAGAGTATCTTGATTACGTTAGGTGAAATAGAATTCTGGTCTGTCATAATAAGAGTGGCGTATCAAAATTTTAGAGTATTGGACAGAAGACGATTCTTTAAAAGCAGTCACACTTCACTCACACTATACACTGTACTCAGAACTTCTTTACTCACATCACGTTTCATCTCCAACTTAAACGTTTCCTTCTCCAGTTCAGCTGCCATTTTAGCAAGTTCCACCGCCTTCTCAGCTTCAGATTTGTACTTCTGTTTTGTTTCCTCTAACATCTCCTCTACCATTCCCGATATCGCCTCCATTAGCTGTAATAAAGACGATTAGCATACATGTCAAGTAGGACTACGCTTTCAATGTTGGCAACAGAACTTTTAATTGTGATTTAAATATACCTTTTGTCTTATGATTTAACTTACTTTTCCTAAGTTAAGCTTACATAAAAACACAAGTTAAAGCTTACTCTGTTTTGATATTTCCAAGCATTACATCCGTTGGATGTAACGGAGAAAACCTTCTCAACAATACTATCAGATGGGGCGGAGTTGCTGGTGGAGTTAACCAAGCTGCTGTAACTGAAACATAGATATCTGGAAAACCGCCCAAATTTATCTCAATGTCCATGTCCGATAAATATCAATGTTCATGTCCGATAAATATCAAGAGAAGAGGGCAACATGTTACTTGGAAGTTCTTGAATGATAACATTCACTGCGTAGCTATAAATTGATAAATACAGAAAAGGAAAGTTTTCGATTGCTTTAGTCCCAAATACCTGGTAGACTTTTTGAAACCCAGTTTATGTTTGTTGAATTTTCTATCGGGCTCAATTTCAATTTTGATCTTGTCGTCCGTTTTTCTTCTTTTACCACTAGGTTGAGGCGGCCGATCAGTCTTTAAAGAAGTCCCTTTTAGTTCAGCATCTTCAAACTTGAAAGCATTGCTGATTCTTTCGTCTTTGAGTAGAGAATTGCTTGATATTTTTAATTTGGGGGCTTTGGAAGTGACTTCCTTCAGAGGAGCTTTATCCTTTTTCTTCTTTCTCGGTGCACTGTTGTCTGTATTGCTCCGGTCTTCTTCTTCTTCTTCATCCCGATCTTCCTTCACCTGATAAAGAACACTATGATATGAAGTAACACTATGATAACAACTAACACTATGATATAAAGTAACACTATGATACGAAGTATCACTATGAAGTAACACTGATATTAAGTATCACTATGATATGAAGAAAGACCATGAAGTAACACTATGACATGAAGGAACGCCATGAGGTAAAACTATGATAAGAAGTAACACTATGATATAAAGTTACACTGTGATAAGAAGTAACACTATGATATGAAGTTAGAAATTCACACTTGAAAAAATTAATATAAACAGCACGTGAAAAACCAATCGAAGATAGCTGAACACTCTGACTTAGCTACAGATTAAGATTTTAGGCAGTGGCACAAAAATGTTAGACGTATTAAACCGTATTTAAAGGCGAAGCATCAACTTATACCTTACTAATCATACATACCTTACTAATGTCGATGGGCCATCTGCCTGCCTTCTTGAGATTCTCTACGTACCGGTTCATCTCCTCCTCGGCCTGAACCCTGTTAGTTCCAGCTTCTTTGTTCCGGTTTCCAGCTGGCGGCTCCTCGCTGACGACATTAGTCTTAGATTGTCCAAGTGACTCTACCTCAGATACAGTCAAGAACGGCCATCGCAACATAACGCTTTAAAACTTATCGAAAATCTAAATACTTTCATTCGTTTAACATTATGTTCGTTATCAAATCTTAAGATAAGAGACATAACAGCTATCTTGCAAGTTCAGTCATTATTTCGGGAGTCACAACATGCTGATGGTCTACCTGATATCTAGTGTGTTACTTTCGTGGACCCAGGCTCGTTCGTGTTGCCCAAAAAACCGGACATCTATCTGCTGGCCTTGTCGTTGCAGAACTTTAGCTGGCCAGAACGGAAATCCTCGCAACTTAGCCCACACTAGCCGATGTGTCTTTTTCTGTGAGAATAGGTGTGAAAAACAGCAATTCTTTACGCAGAAACAGACTTCAAGAACATCTTCGTGCTATACAGCTATGGTCAATAAATCGTTCAGACAAAAGTATCCAAGTTTATAAAGAATACTGACACAGACATACACAGAAAGTTTCAGAAAATTATATAGCAAAAACTACAGAATACTCACACAGGCACAGGTCACAGACGGAAATTTTCTGATAATTATATAGCACAGACTACAGATTACAGAATATTCACACACAAAGGCCACAGAATACTCACACAGACACGAGTAAACCAATCCTTGTCAGCAGTGCAGGAGTTGAGGAAGCAGTCAGGACACAGACTGATCTCCAACATCTCGTGTTGACACACGTTGTACACGGTGCGAGCTAGCGCAGTTAGTCTGCTCTTTCCTGAGGTGTAGTATTTGTTATGGGCCCGGGGGAAATGGCAGCCAATGTTCAAGTTTATTTTTGTAATTTAAAGTGAGATTTATTTATTTTGTAGTTCCGGAGAAATGTTGTGTTGTTTCTTGAGAACGTACCTCCATTGAAAATGATGCAATTATGAAGGATCCACCGAGCATTGTCGAGAAAATGTTGAGTACATTGCCAAACCCCTGCCTTAGCTTTCTGTAACGTACAGCACTTTGAGAGGAAGAAACATATAATGTTCATGTAATGTAACATCAAAGGAATGAAATATATGGATGTTGATCAAGTTCAGTAAGACCATTGAGCTGAGAACCAACCTGACGCAAAGTGCCCATGTCCATAGGATAGTGGACAAAGTCGAAGTAGTTGGGGGCAACATCAGTTGTAACAGGCTGCTGGAACGCTTCAGTTCCGCTGCTGGACATCCGGTCCAGGGCGTAGGGCAGCATCTTGGCAAGATTAGTTCTGCAGCACTTGGAGCGATCTCCCAACTTCTTACATTCTTCTAGATGCTGTAAGGTTAAAAGTAGTCAATGGACAAATTTAATCCACCATATTATAGTAATTCAGCAACTGATACAAACCTTACAAAAACTGAGCAATACATCTATCATTCTATTAAAAACTGGAAAGTGTGATGCATATGGTACCCAGACGGAGAATACAGGATAAGACTAACCGCACAGCAAGGACAAATCCAGTCATCGTCAGGCTCCTCAGTAAGAGGGACGCATTTGATGTGGAAGACACGGGGGCACCTCTCGCAACACAGCATGTTTCCGGTGTGGTGGCAGATCCAGCAGTAACAGTCGTTCTTCATTTTCTTATCCTGATTGTGGAACGTTAAACCGCGATAAACAACATGATTGTCGGTCATCTTAATCTGTCCTGTTCCGAACCGAAAATACTGCATCTTTTCTGGTATTTTGGCAAAAGAATCAAAGATATATTTTACGACTTAAGATTAAACAACTGTCGTCGTGATGAAAACTAACCTTTTCTCTGTTCTTCTTATCTTTGTACTGGATAACAACAGGGCCGGCTACTTCAACAACCATACCGTTTTGCTTGACGGGGGAAGTGGTGGGCGAGTCTTCAACATCTACCTCCATCTCGCCAGGGGAGCTCTGGAGAAAGGGGGGTAAAGTTTATACCGGTATGTTTATACAGGTAACTTGGTCCGGTATGTTTATACAGGTAACTTGGTCCGGTATGTTTATA
>JH153596.1:72281-92626 GCA_000226015.1 Mnemiopsis leidyi | reverse complement strand
CATTAAATACTTTGGATGCGTTTAAAAATCATTAAAAAGTTATTTCTTCAACATTGCTTTTGAAAATGTGGTAGACAACTAAACTCAACCATAAATATTTGTATTTGAAAAGGCCACGCTTACAAAACCATGTTTTTATAATCTATAAATTTAAATATTTGGGATTATTTTAACAAAGAGTTGAAGCGTGTAATAAATGCCAGCATTTATTTTATTTATTTATTTACAATTGAATTATTAGGAACGGTATTCGTGGGGAAGCCGGAAGAGTCTCAAATTATCAATGATAAAACACGTTATTTCTCGAAATTTATTGGCTCTGCCTTAGTTCTGGGTAGTGAAATACTGTCAAATGGTCCAATGGACACAGATTGACCTCCAAAAACAAAGATAGAAGCATTACATTTAGAGAAACGGCGTTTGACATTTGAGACACCTCCCCAAGAATACCGTTCTCTATAGATCGGGGACCTTAGTGGTTAGAAGCGGCTGGTGGAGTATTTATATCTGTAGTTAAGTTCGATTTAATAGCTTTTAAGGATTCCCTCCATTTTGACTATCATAATTGTCGCCTACAGATACATGTTTGGGATTTGGATGAATTTTGCGGGCGGAACAAGGACAGTTACAGCTATTCTGCTGCTATTCCTGCTATTGTCAACAAGGATCACTTGTTCTTCCACGGCAGGTTAATATTTGATATCAAAATTTCACCGTTTAGGTGGCACAATTGACATAGGTGCAAAAATATCGACCTGGTAGGACCATTTTCAAAATTTCGATTAGAATATTGCTTGTTTGACGGCACTTTACCACACTGAGTCATGGATAGCATAGTTGTGTCCATAATTCAACTGATCCCGCCTCTCGTAATTTCAAGACTACTAAATAGCAGAACCACACATTTCAAGCATATAACCAAATAACATCTTCCACTGACAAAATGCTTTCTATGAACGAAAATTTCGGTTGTTATCTTAGATCAATAAGTTAAAAATGCTACTCAAAGCCAAATGTTTCGGTTTCAAACATATTTTTTCGGTTACTGAATATTGTTTTCGATTAAAAACGACAACAACAACATTTTTAACGGGCAACATGCTCTCATGAGCGAAGTTTCGGCCGTATTCTTAGAATGGTAAGTTAAAAAAAGTTCTGTTAACTTCTACAACTACTATTATTGTAAAACACATAACTTGCCACCAAAATTGATATGTTCAGATGAATAGATGCATACTTAACCTTTAAACGTTATATCAAAGTTGTAATTGTTGGCGAAAATTATCTATTTTTTTTTGTGATGACTTGAAAATTTTTCAAAAAAATCTGCACCGAAAAATTTCGGTGGCCGACAACTGGGTACCTAGAAATCTGGGTACCCAGGGGGATCACATCACACAGCCCAATCAGTCCCACGGGGGTCAGATCACACGGTGAAACGTCATAATTGGGAAATTCTCACGCTTACATGTTAACTAGTTTCACATGCACAAGCTAAACTGGACAGTTTCCCAGTTGTCGATCAGCCAAAAGTTCCGGTCGGAACGATTTTCAATTTAGGTAGGAATCCTACCGCCCGCACCATACAACTTTTCTACAGTGGTGACATGTGGTTATATGATATTGCTTCTGATTGGACTATTTAGTGATGCAAAGTGTAATTATATTGACAGCAGCATACCACACACTATAAAGTGTACCGTATACCTTTACTTTCAGAAAAGTGCAGAATAGAAGAATCAAATGGGTTCCTGAAAGAAAAATGTCCGGATCAATCAGGGTTTCAAATGGCAAACTTTAAATGTCCATTTTCCGAGGAATACTACTACAACATCTTTGAAGTCTTTCTTGAAAATAGCGAACATCCGTTTGTCAATTACCTTTGTTCAGATGATCCTTACGGTTACCAGGTATTCTTCATCAAATTTGCATACATTTTCAAAGTCCTTCCTTTGATTTGGTAAATTGGTATCTAACAAAAGTTTAGCAGCCTGAATCTCTTTAAAACCTCGGTTCTTTGCTAGTAAATCAGATGGCTTATTCTGTATTCCTTGCTGAGTGCTTCAGCTTTAATGGCAAAAGAGGAGGCGCATTAATTCGAATTATTTTAATTTGCCTCACCAATATCTGTGTAATTAATATAATAACATAAGGTATTTCAAGGCTTGTGGGGCTACAAGAGACTTAGAAGCGATCACGAACCATGACTGGGCCCTCTGTGGATACCTGTACTGCAAAGCAGGGGCTTCTCGTTTGCTCTACGATCGGGAGAACCTGTGCAAACCCGATTTGACTTGTAGCAATCTGGACACCGAACAAATCAAAAGATTGAAGTGTTGTGATGGAGTTGGCGAGGATATGGATGGCGAAATCTGTGACAACAGTGAGGAAAACGTTGATCTAACAGCTGAGGGTAAAAAGTGTGATGACAAATGTGATGACTGGAACTGCGCTGACGAAAGTGATTGCAATGGCTATTTTTATGGTTTCATCTGTCCGAGAATCCGATTATCCGTATACCAACCACCAAATGAGGGATACGTATACCGACCACCATATGAGGTTTGCAATGGTATAATTGATTGTACATCCTTGGACCCACGTTTTGACGGGTCCGATGAAAAAGGATGTGATCAAGCACATCGTTTGGGATTGCCAAGCTGCATGAGTGGAGAGCGTTTCAGAATGGACGGTACTAAAGTAGCTGTACCACTTTTTAATTTTACTCGATGTTCTTCTATAATAGTTTCTCCCTTTGCAAATATTGGTGTACGCCATGGCTATATAAAAGGTAAAGAATTAGCCCGTGAATTTGGCATACCATATTGCCTAGATTACATGGATCAGACGAACTGCTCTGATTCAAATAAAATTGGAGTGAGTTGCTACATCAAGGGGTACGGCGTCAGCACCATTTCCAAATTCATGGTGTGTGGACTATTAAGAAGAAGTTTCTGTGAGGATGGTATGGATGTAGCTTGTGTTAATGTTGACCGGAACTGCACTGTACATAAACACCAGCTCTGTGACAATGTGAAGGATTGTACTTATGGAACAGATGAAAAGCATCCAGCATGTACGGATTTAACTGAGCAAAGGTGTTTGAGGAACTTTCGAACAGGCAAAAAACTTAGGATTCCTGCTTCATGGCTGGGGGACGGACAGAAAGACTGCATAAATGGAATGGATGAAAACTGGAACTATGTCTGTGGACGCAGCAAATTGACCAGAAGGTTTGAGGTACGCAAAGACTGTCTCGATGTTTTCATCTGCAGATATGGATCAAAGACGTTTATTCGTTTAAGCGAACTGTGCAATGGCATAGAAAAATGTGACAACGAAAACTTAATTTGTCAAGTTGGACGAAGTGTGTCCAGTATTTCGTCTGCTGTAAGTACGAGGGGCAAGGCCAAAACTCTCTTATTCTGTCACAGAGGGTTAGAGGACATAGTCATTAAACAACAAAGCTTATGCGTCAAACAAGAATTCAACCCCTTCAAAGAAAGTGTTTATGGAGTTCAAAGTAGAATCAGTGTGACATATCCGATAGAAAAAATAGACTGTCGATTTGTGTTTGGTGAAGCTTACGTACTTTTGAGCTGCATGGGGAGGTGTAAAAAATCGGTATGTCCTCTTAAAAAACCTATTTTGTTCAACGATTGTCCAGCTCAATATAGTGGGCGAGTTTACACAGTGGTTGACAAACATCGCCTGACATTTGTGACTAGAAAAGCAAATGACTACCATAACAATTACTTTGTGTGCAACAATGGGATGTGCACAGACTACAATAAGGTTTGTAACGCCTGGGATGACTGTGGAGATGGTTCAGATGAGGTTAACTGTACAAACAGTTTTCATTGCAAAGACAAACAGGGCTACCTTCCTCTCAGCAAGATATGCGATGGCAACCCTGACTGTGGCGATATTTCTGATGAGTGTAACTCGGATTGCAGCAAAGAAATCATTAACCCACCATTCCTTAAAGGGGCTGCATGGTTCATAGGATTCATGGCCATGGTGTCGAATGCTGTCGTTCTCTTTGAAAATTTGAGAGCTATACCACGATGTAGATCGGCAGACATTCTGACAAACAAACTGCTGGTTAATCTGATTGCTCTTGGAGACTTTTTGTTGGGAGCATATCTTTTTGTGATTGCAGCAGTTGATTCTGCCGTTTTCGCCGAGGACTATTGCACGGAGCAGTTCCAATGGCTAACTAGTTGGTATTGCTCTTGTTTGGGGGTAATCAGTACTTTTGGGTCGCTTGTTTCTCTGTTTTCCTTGACAACTCTTAGCTTTATTAGAGTTTTGAAAATTTACAAAGGTGCTCTTCCACAAGATGAAGATTTAAGCCCAAAACGAACATTGTCCATCGTAAGCTTGGTCTTTCTGATAGTAGCTATTGCTGCAACTATAGCCTCCATCACTTTGTTTTCTATGTTGGAGGACTATTTCGTAAACGGGCTTGTTTACGACACTTCCATCAAAATATTTCCAGGGCACATGATTGGAAAACAGAAGCATTTAAAAATAATCCAAAGCTACTACGGCAGATCAAAAGATAGTTTTCTTCGTTGGAGACTGATAGAGAGTTTGGTCAGATCGATGTTTTCAAATGACTATGGGAACCTTGACGGAAAGATAGCTCGAGTTGATTTCTATGGCAACGATGGGGTTTGCCTCTTCAAGTTTTTTGTGACACGTGATGACCCGCAGTGGCTCTTAACAATGATAACCCTTGCAATCAGCATTGTTTGTTTCATCATTGTGGCGGTGGCCTACATCTACATTAATATCTCCACCTATAGATCCTCTAAGTCTCTGACTAAGGAGGCCGGACCAACTGCAGACACTGTCAACAAACGGAATAGGAAGTTACAGCGAAAGGTAGCGACCATAATATTGACCGACTTTTGCTGTTGGATTCCCTTTGTTCTCATCTGCATGTTGCACTCCTTTGAGGTAATGGATGCTTCTTCTTACTATGGGTTCTTTTCAATTATCATATTACCTATCAATTCGGTTATTAACCCTTTTTTGTACAGCGAGATCATGTGGAATTTAGCTACAAAAGTTTTGGCTGTGTTTGCGAGAGTAAAAGTTAGGTTTTTTAACTCTCTTTCAAAAGTTAGTGATCCTAAGAATCAGGCTGTTAATAAAACTCATAATAGAAATCAAGAGGCGATTGAATTAAGTAACTTTACAACAGGAAACGTTGTGCAAATATCTACATCATGACCTAGGAGCTGAGAATTGTTTTTAGTTTTCTTAAATCTAGACTGAAGACCCACTTTTTTAACCTTGCTTTTGAAGATGTTGAGTGAATAGTCTTAGCTAACAATTAAGCTTTTTGCATAGGTCACGCTTAAATAGTTTCCTATTATTTTCTTAAATAATATGTGCGACTGTAGCGTGTTATAAAAACTAGAATTTATTATTCATTTATTTATTATTTCTAGCTAACTTTTAATTCTTTCTTGGTCTTGTCTTTTACATCAAGTTTTGTTTTCTATTTATCTACATATGCTAAGGCAATATTAAAAAGGAAAACATTTTCAGGGGCCACGTTTACAGAAAATATGTTAAACGGATAAATAATAAATATCAAAAGGAAGTGTAGCATAATACTTTTCTGTTGCTACCGAATCCACAGAGCGTTTTCGGTTAATCAGACTTTGGCCTAATCTAAGTCAGGCCTGAGCCAAAATAGGTAAACCAGATTGGGTCAGAGTCACAAAGTGACCATAACCATAACTTGACCAGTGACCATAACTTCAATTCAGGTGGTCTGGTCATGTTCAGAGTGTTACCCTATCTCCTAATTCTTATTGCAATATACAATTTTTAGCACTATAAAAATTTGGTGTAGTACAGAAAGGTAACCAAATTTTTAGGTGAACCAGATTGGGTCAGAGTCACAAATTTTTGACCAGTGACCATAACTTCAATTCAGGTTGTCTGGTCATGTTCAGAGTGTTACCCTATCCCCTAATTCTTATTGCAATATACAATTTTTTAGCACTATAAAAATTTGGTGTAGTACAGAAAGGGAACCAACCTCGTATCATTATCTTAGTTCCAGTCTCCTCCTCCAATTTCTTTAGTGAGTTTCCTCTAGGCCCGATGAGGAGACCCATGAAGTTTACGTTAGGGTTTGCCATGACGGGAATCATCACTTTTTCTTGATGTCTGACTTGTGGAACACTGAATATGTGACCGTGTTACATGTTTGATCTTGTAAGGTGTAGATGTCATAATCGATAAGGCATTATAGACTTTAGTAGAATAAATAATAGGTCAATCGGAATTATCATGACAGGGAAATGTTTTAAAAGTCCTTACAGTCAATGCAAATATGATTATGATTACTTTCCGAAGGTTATGTTTCTATATTTTACTATAAATAGTATAGAGAGATTAAATAGTATTTATCATTTTAAATGAATGAAGCTATGATGCCAAGTAGGCTTAAATTTCGAGCATATGGGGCCCCCAGCATATACTTCAGTTCAAGGAGCTGCACATGTAAAGACTATTTATTCAAGAATAAAATTCCCCGAACTTACTCTCCACCAGCTGGTTTAAAATTAGGGTTCAGTCTCATTGCTTCTTGGATCAGGGCTTGACGTTCGTCTTCCAGCTTCTTGCGAATACGGAACTCGCGCGTGTTCAACCGCTTACCCTCACTGTTGTATATAGGTTCCGGAGAGGGCGACCTGAAAATCAGCCAACCGTTATAAAACTCCGTGTTGGAAGATGGGAAAATCTATTTCGGGGGAATGACGTGTTATACTGTACAGAGATGGACGATTCATCTGTTCACAGTCGACATTGCTAAGGGTTAAACCACCGGAATGTAATCTTCAAACGTTATCAAACTGGATTCTTCCTAAAATTTAGGGGCTGTTCGGAGAGTTAGGCTAGGAGTAGTTAGCATTAGGAAATGAAGAGAATTATCAATCTTTGACATTTATCGAGCCTTCGTTAAAGTTTATCCGGAATAACCTTTTGGACCGGTTTCAGAAATTCCTTTGTATGCAAATAAGCAAATGTTAGAAACCAGGGTCTAGGATTGTCCGGGGCAAAATAAGGTTGGTTAGCAATGACAGCTGAAGTGATCCACAGGATCTTTAAATTGATAAAAGTCAACAATATGGTTTTAAGATTTTATTTTAATTTTAACAATGATGAAAATGAAAATGTTGAAAACGTTGACTAAATCATTCTCGACTCCAACGACGGTCATAAGCTTATCAAGTATAGAATTGCACAGATTTGTAAGCAGGGCTGGAGCACTGCGAAATTTAGCAGGTCAATCGTAACGATATTCTGGTGAGGTCAAGCTGTGTTATTTTAGCTATTAGGTTAAGGTAAAAACCAGGTGACCACATTGAACATCAATTATCAAACAATTACGTTCTATGTTAGTACCTATACCTCAGTCGTGCAACATTGAATTCAGTGAGCCGACTATCGAACATGTGTTGTTGTTCTGAGAAAGTGACTACTGATCTGGTGTGCATGTTTATGAAATGTCCGGTAAAGACCTGGATTATTTAAGCTCTAACGATCGTTCAGCGATCTTTAGTAGAAATGTAACGATAAAATTGTGGTGAGGTAAGCGTGAATTGGTTAAATGTACTGGTGTTACCACTTTAAGAAGTCAGGGAGGGGGTTGGGTGCTTCGAGAGAGTGATCTATCAAAGCACGACCTGGGGACGAAGAGAGAGGCTCACTGATATATGATCAATCAGAAAGTCTCGCACGTGTCGTCTCAGCTCCGATTTGCGGTGCTGTCGTCTCCAGGCCGCGTTATCTCACCTTGTGATCTCGCTAGAAAAATCTCCGCTCTTCAGCTTCTTGTTAATTTCTTCAATCTTAACGTGAACTAAGGGTTGCAAAAACGTTTGTTACTGGGGTCAGCTACATTGAGTAGCAGATAAATATAGCTACAAATAAATTTTTAAAAAAGTAATTGGTTAAATATGAGGTTAAATATGGGTTATTGGTTAGGTGTTAGGAGTTAGTGAACAAATATCGAAATGTGCCTAACCCGAAAAAGTTAACGTAAGAACAACACTAAAGTACTCACTGAGGTAGAGGCGCTGCTGTTCGTCAGTCAGGTTTGGAGGTAGAGTAACGGGCATCCCGGGGATAAACTCCAGATCATCTTGGGCACCCCATCTCGAACGTCTCTTTCGCTTAGTCTTGGTTTCTTCGCCTCCCTTTTGTTCGCCATCGTTTTCCCGGGACTTGCTTCTGTTAGGGTCCCTGCTCCTGTCCCGCTCCTTGCTCTTGTCTCGACTTCTCCTGCTCTTCTTGCGGTCACGTGACCGGCGAGATCTTGACCTTGATCTGGAGAGAGGAGAGTTTAGTGGACGGAGGAAGTGCAAGTGTTAGAAGATAGTATGATTGAGATATTTGTCCCCGTGCATCATATTCGCAGATTCAATTTTCAGTTAGGTTCTTTAAATTGATTTCAGATTAAACAATTTAAAGTACTCCTGAAATACACGCAATGAAGCACAGACTGTAAATGCGGCCACCCAGTACCTGCTCCGTCGACTTCTTCTACTTCTATCCCTGCTTCTACTTCTCCTGCTGCTACGTTCTCTGCTCTTGTCTCGGCGTCCTCTCGATCTGGATCTGCTTTTGTTGCGCATTCTAGACGGTTCCCAAGAACCTGAATGATTATAACATATGTGATATGGATTCTAACACAATGAAGTAACATTTAACTAATTTAAATTCAGTTAAAGTTCAATAAGCAAGGAAAAGATACAAAGCTAAAGCCTGAACTTGTTGTTCCCAAAGCAATGATAAAAGAAACATAAAAGTTATTGTAAGTGCAATTGTCCATTCTGTCATTAAGTCATTTAATTAATATCAACCTGGGTCTTTTGGGGGAGAGTTCTGTTTCTGTCCCCCTTGAGGCGGCCACTGAGCAGGCGGCTGCTGCTGTTGCTGTTGCTGTGGGGCCATGTTGGCAAGATGGGGGAGCAGCATCGACCCTGAATTTGAGGAAAATCCCTATACAGAAGTTTGAAAAATCAATGCTGATAACTCAACAAATTGTGTCTTTATTGACTAAGCACACATAACAAAAATAAACTGCTTAGTTTTTATAAATCAAACAGCCTTAAAATTTCAAAGCACTACACTAATTATTTAAACAAGCTTTGAAAAAACAATATATTACATACCTCCAGATGGTCTCGGTCCTTGTCCCATAAATGCTGGGTTCAGAGCCCCGAGAGGGGTGGTGTTGGCTCCTGTTGCTTGCCTGCCAGTCGGCATGATCATGCACTACTCTAAAAGTTTGCGTTAGGATTAATTTACTTGTTTTAGGGGGCTCTGTTGTTTCTATATTACACCTGCATTAAAACTTTGTCAATTTTAACACTCCTGCCGGGTGGTGTAGTGGAACTAGCCTTCACTTCCAAGCCCGAAGACCTGGTGTTCGAATTCCGTCTGAAGCAGGCAGTCCAGGCCACCAAGCTGTGATTGGTACAGGATTTATCCTGGAATTTAATCCCAGGGATATCAGTGACAGAAGTTCCACTTCGTCATCATAAACAGCAAATGGTTCAAAACATCACAATTATTCTTATAATGGCCAAATTTTGTTATGTCCAAAATGACAATTACACAGACATGAGACATAGACATCAACAAATTTTCCAGTTACCGTCAAACTTTTTTCTAGGCGACCATCGCTGTGTTCTGTTACAAGACAAAACATTGGCCTGGAGTAAGAGGGTTACCTTGATTTTGAAACTAGTAATTCTTGACCTCAAAAGTACCACAAAGTTTGTGAACAACATTGGAAATTCCTCTTTCATTTACTTGAGGACTTATGAGGGTTCTCTACAGAAAGGTCGTATTGACTCAAACCTGGTTTCATTTGTTAACTTCTTCTGCCATTGAAGTATCAAAATTGTGACTCCAACTCCTGTAGACGCTGTCGTGGAGTTAAGTGATCTGTGCCTTTTCTAGAGGCTGCAGTTTTTCGGCATTGAAGTTACTAAGCATGCAATCCAGGATCCGAAGAAATCATGGCCTTTACAGAGGGATATATAAAATAAGCCCTCTCCTACAACTAGTGATACAGGACAACCTCATGAACCCAGGAGTTTCATGTACCAATTTGCATCGCTTTAAACCGTGTTTAATGTCACGTGACCAGGAATTTACTGGGATTGGTCAAATTTGTTTATACATCAATATTCTTTGCTATACTAGCACCTTTTGGTAAGAGATTTAACCCCTACACCCCTGAGAATGAATTTTCAAATTAACCCCCTAAATCAACTTGTATTGGTCCAAATAAGAAAAGTCTGAAAGGTTTTTTGTCTCAATGCTTTTGGTTTTCGAGATATCGTGAGGTCGATATATTGACCTCGGGGATTCAACAGGACCATTTATCTATTTTCAAAATTTGGAAAATTGCTTTTTCATGAAAGTTTTTAAGCCCCATAGGACACAGCCTTACATCTTATTACAATTAAGGAGAATAATTCTAGTTTTTAGTGCCTCAGTTATACAGAGGAGGTCAGTTATACTGAGAAGGTCAATTTATCGACCTTGGGAGTTTCACTAGGTGGAATAACAAAGTTGGTCATATCAGCCAATTTTCCTGTGAAATAAATTAAATTAACTTCTTATTGGACTAAGAAGTCAACGTGATAGCTCTTTAACTGCTCTGTCCTGCTATTCTCACTTTCTTACAACTGTATCTTGATAATTTTTATTCCAATTTGACAAATAGCGATTGCTCTTGATGCGAGGCTTCCTTATGCTTTTCACATCCTCAGAAGAAACTTGAAAGGATTTAACATCACATAATTCGGCATTTGCTGTCATGGATGGGAGGTTTCTGTGGACATGATACTAAAATACGGTTATATATCAAACTCGCTTTGGGGATTACCAGGAGACTAAAAGAAGGCTTGATTTGCCAAAAACTATTCAGGACTATTGATGCACATTTAACACGGTGTAAACTTGTTTTGCATCCCCAGTTCTGGAAGCTCGTTAGCTGGAATCTTTAATGTCAAGGCATTTCTGCAGGTTGGCGAAATGGCAGATTGGGAGATTGGCCTTTAGTCGGTCGAATGGCCGATATCAGGCCAATAACAGGCCTTTTAATGGCCAATAGCTGGCCTATATCAGGCCTGTAGACGGCCTATAGCCAGCCTCATATAGGCCAGCCTGATATAGGCCAGCTACAGGCCTAATGTCAGCTGGCTATCGGCCGTTTATAGGCCAGCAAGAGACCCATATTTGACGGCAAGAGACAGATTCTAATTATTTAGTGACCTTGTTACAAAAACCCAGACAAAGCTTTTCCCAACTTTTTCTTTACCAATGTAAAGTCACACAGTCTTTCACCTTGCCATGAATAACGCCAGATCCACCACTGCAAAAAAGTTGTATGGCGGTAGGATTCCTACTTTAATTGAAAATCGTTCTAACCGAAATTTTTTGGCAGAAAATTTATTGAAAAATTTTTAATTTATCACGAAAAAGAAACAAAAGAAACATTTTTTGCCGACAGTTTTAACTTCAATAAAACGTTGTGGCCGTTTTTAACCTAAAAATATATTCAGTAACCGAAAAACATGTTCCAAACCGAACATGTGGCTTAGAATAGCATTTAAAACTTATTGATTCAAGCTTGCAACCGAAATAATCGCTCGTAGACAGCAGGATATCAGTTGAAAATGATGTTGTGGACGTTTGTAACCGAAAAAAACATTAAGTCACCGAAAAAATATGTTTCTAACCGAAACATTTGGCCTAGAATAGCATTTGAAACTTTTTAATCTTAGTTTGCAACCGAAATTTTTGCTCGTAGAAAGTAGTTAATCAGTTAAAAATAATGAATCGAAAACTTTTCAAATTTTACAGAACAGCAATGTAACGTACAAACTTTTTCGAATCAAAATGCTTCCCACTGTAAAATATGACAGGACACCAAAACACGATAAGATTTGCGGCAAGCCACACTCGCAAAATATGGGCCCTTAGCAAAAAGAAATAACGAGAGAAATAGTTAAATGTTGAGGACGTTTTTAACCGAAGAAAATATTCAGTAACCGAAAAATATATTTCAAACCGAAACATTTGGCCTAGAAAGTTTAAACCGAAATTTTAGCCTACGGAAAGCATTTTGTCAGTGAAAATGTGGTTGTTGTCAAAGTCCGATCAATTCGAACTTTTTATCGTGATAATGGTTAGGATTTATGGGAGTTTGTCTTTTGACAAATCTTTTTTCCATTGTGGTTCATTAGCTTTTCTATTCATGATGTAGTGCAAATGGCTATCTCTGTTTCAACTTTACTGCTTCAATTAACAAATCTTTATAAGTAGGTCTTGCTAGATAAAGATGAATGATTTATCACACTTGAACGACACCCGAAAACAGCTGATTTCGAATATCATTCAGATCTTACATTTTCTGATTACTTTGTTTATTATAAGTAAAAGTGCCAATTTGTATTTTTTCATTTGTCAGCCTTTTGATTTAAATTTAGCCACCTGAAGATGACCCTAACAAAAAATTTTCTAGCAAGAAACGATTGGGCATAAGCCTAGTTACATGGTTTTTGTTTGTGTTGAGTGCCTCCATCAGTGGCTCCGAAAAGAGGACTTCAAAAAACACTTTTCACTGAAAGATGTCAAACGGAATAAAAATTTGTTTCCAAACCCTTGCTACAACAAGCCACCAGAAGACGCAGTTAAATCTCTCTCAGAAGCCAAAATGGTGAAGGCTATGAAACGCTCGGCATCAGGAATGTTCAAAGTAACAGATCTGAAGGGCATACAGGCTGAAGAATCGACAACGAAAATCACCACAACCAAAGAAACAGCACTTGATAAAACAGGCACTTCAGCCTCAACAGAGGGCACACAAAGCTCCGATGACCCCCAGGATAGCTTACTGCATACCCAAGATTTATATCTTAATGAAGATAGTAGTCCGAAGAATCAGGAATCCAGCCTCTCAGTGGACGACTTATTGTTTACCCAGGATTTATTCCAAGAAGAAACTGCAGAAACCATATCAGGGAACACACAAGATACCAATGAGTCGCAGAATTCCTTATTAGTTACACAAGATTTGTTTTTAGATGAACAAGGTAGAGGGAGTTTCATGACTCAGGAACCAACCCTCCCAGCCGATGATTTGTTGATTACCCAGGATTCATTTGAAGAGGCAACTCCTGAAACCACATCTGAGAACACGCAAGATACTAATGAATCTCAGAATTATTCACTACTTACACAAGATATGTTTCTAGATCCAGAGGTAAGTAATCATTCAAAGAATCATGAATCCACCTTCTCAGTCGAAGATAATTCGTTTATTACTCAGGACATATTTGAGGAGGCAGATGCTGAAATTGAGCCTTCCGGATCCGGAGATTCTCAGTCTACTTTAAGATCTTTGCATGTGTCTGATCAAAACTCTACACCTTTAGATGATCCCACTATACGAGATGTTTACGGAGAGATTATCAAACTAGAGGAACTGCTAAGAAAATCAGAAGAAGATCAAAAATCTGAAAAGATATCTGTGAAAAAAATTGTGCACAGCCACAACACTTCAGAAGATATTTCAGGGCTATTATATGCGAGATCTATAAGTGCTATAAGCCAGCACCCCCTTTTCAAAGACATTTTTATCGTTGATCATGATACATGTCAAGTGAGATGTCGAGTCTGTAAATCGTCAGTTAGACCTTTCTCAGTTCAAGACACCAGCTTCTCTGCAACCAGCAAGGAGAGGATTCCTACCTGGTTTGGACACTTTAAGACCAGTTTAGTTCGACACATTGTCAAAGAATCACACAGAGAAGAAGTAAGGCGAGAACAGGAGTTGAATGAAAAGCTTGCACCTATCAGAGATAAAATTAGGGGATATATGAGATTTCTGTCGTACTACATCATAAAGACTAACAGTGCCTTCCAATTATTTCCAACATTGTTAGCTGTTGTCAATAGGTGTGGAATTTATACTGGAGACATTAACCAAACCAGAGCCTTTGTAACTGCTCTGACTCTCCTGATAGACAAAGAACTTCTGAAAAATACAACAAATTGGCTTGAGGCCCAGGAAGATAAGTCTGTTACATTAGTAACAGATATTGGGACGATCTTCGGACTTGTTATGAGTGTAGTCATTTTCGTCGGAAAGCTTGGAGATGTTCGTTTGGCAGGGTGTTCCCTCACAATATCTAAAACTGGATCTGACTTAGCAGAACTTGTCTTTAATACTGCTATTAATAAAGCAAATATACCGGAAGAACTCCTTAAAAGAGTTATTGGAGGACTATGTGCTGATGGCGTCTACTGCAAGGGCAATCAGCCGTTTAAACAGAAATTTATGGAGCTACTAGACAACCCGGACCTGGTTTTTAAGTGGGATCTAATGCATCTCCTTAATCGTGCACATTGTAAAGCACGTGGGCTTACAAAAGCTGAAACAGAAGCAGCGATTGCAATGGGAGAAGCTGTGACAGCACCAGTTCAAGACAATCAATTTGTGATAGCAGAGGATGAAGATGGGTTGTATGTCGACTTAACGACTGGAGTTGATAATCTTAACCTCCTGACCAGGCTTTTAGACTATGTACAAAGCCAATCAAAAAAGTGGCGGACTGGTCTTGATTACACTAGGTTAGTTCAGGAGACCTCTGGGAAATTCCCGAGACCAAAGATCATGTCCAGCACTCGTGTTTCGTTGTATGAATTTGAACAGATATTCAGGTTCCTACAAGTTAAGCATTATTGGGACAATCCCTGGGAGCTAGAGCTGTTGGCCCAACTCTATTGTCTTGTACTTTATGCTTTGAAGATTTTCATGAAGAAGGTTCAGAAGTCAAAATTGGCGTCAGAATATGTTGAAAGAGTTTTCCTGAAAAAGGAGGGTAAAAAAGCTATGGATGTAGCTCTCGAAGCTGGTGTGAAGTTTGCAAAAGGAGAAAATATAGACTTTTTACTGACTGTAGAAGGTTGTGAGATAAGAGATGAAATACATCCATTTGGAAGAGACCTCCTCACATTCATCAAAAAGAATTCTCCTATCTTAAAACCAGAAAGTCTGGAAAATACAACTTCAAGAACTCGTGGTACTTCAGCAATAACGTTTCAGAGTATAGTCTCGGTGCTGAGGTGTTTTATTCACCGATTTTGGTTCGAAGTCGACAAGAGACTAGCTCATACTGAGCTAGGGAAAGACTATATAACATATAGTGAGGCCCCGGCAGAAACGTTTTTTTCGGAGTACAAATTTATTACTGACCACAGGCCAAGTTTGGGATTCGAGATGGTGATCGCTCTAATAAGGATAAGGTCAGAGGGTCCAGGGGCTGGAACAAACGAAAGCCACGATCTTGTGAAAAGTGCTTTAAAAAACCACCAGTCTCATCTTGGTGAAAGATACATAACCAGAAATTGGTACCCAACAAAGGTTGGAGTTGCTGTTAAGAAAAGGCTGGAGGAAAAGTGGGTTTGGAAAGACTATAGTGACTTTTCTTAGATTAGATGCATTACGTGGTGGCACGTGTGAACTTGAAACAATATTTTTATTGAAATTAAGCTGGTTTACATTAAACCTTTTCTATAGACGATTTAAGCTCATATTGAGTAGTTGCTGTTTCTTTCTTTCTTTATGATTTCATTCCCGTTCTCATCAAACTTTTTACGTATTGTTGATGTGTCAAGCGACGAGTCACATAAGAATAAGACGAAAGACAGAATGAACACTTGTTTTGATCAATACACAATATTCTTTTTTATTTTCATGTCAACCCTTAAAAACATTTTTAGTTTCTTTCAAATGAAATGATACCGCTTTTGTAACTTTCAATTTTTGTTTAATTAGTACAGTATGCAGTCACAAATCTTGATTTAAATTATTAAATTTGTTTTAAATATGTTTATCATTGTTTAAGAATTTTCCAAGTATTGTTGTTTTAGCATTGTGCCAATATTGTGCCAGTACAGTTAACTTTTCGGACATTTTCTTGACTGAACTTGATTTATTAAATTAATAGTTTCAAGCTATATGACAGATTGTTGATTGTATATCTTATTATATATGCCACACATTGCAGATAGGTCCGACCCTCCTGGCACCAGGGCACCTGTGTGGCGGTAACCATGCATTTTGCTGAATAATGAAGCCCACAATTCATATCCAATTCCTTGGTGCTGCATGGGCTAAAAGCTGCTTCAAAAATTTTCTGTATTTAACTACAGGCAGATGATATTAGATATGGTGTAGTGGTGTTCTTTTGAATTCTGTATCTCCAATATTTAGGTTAGGTATTTGCTTGAAATGTGTGGTAGTTATTTTTTAGAAGTCAAAAATTCATGATAGGTGGGATCGGTAAGATTATTGACACAGCTCTCCATGACTCAGTGCGAGTGAGGTGGCGCGAAGCGCCGCCGAACGAGCAATGTATCGCGCAAAAAAATTTCTAACCGCAAAAAAGTTCTAACCGAAATTTTAAAAATCGTCCTACCAGTAAAAAAAACTTATTTGCACCTATGGCCAGATCCGTATGCTGAGATGTTTAAGCAGGATTATTCAGGGCTTTGCATGAATATGCACAATAGGGTGAGGTCATTTGGGCACCCTCCCCACCCCAGGTGGATTGTTAACTGGTCAATATCGGTTCTATACACCTTGAAAAGCAATTCTAACCAATTTGAGTTCCAGACACGAGTGGGATATGCGAGTTGAAAATTGAAGTAATGAGTAATATGAAACATGTGATGGACAGGAGTTGGTATGATTTGGGGATAATAAGGCAGTGCTAAAATATAAGATCTGGAATTGGATACCAAAGAGTTAATCAGAAAACTGGAATGTGGAGCTCACTTTCATCAGGAGGAAAACGGTGAACACGCACTAGATCATGAAAACCTGCACGCTGACATGAGAATACCATCAAGGGGATCTGCTCCAGAACAGAACAACCCCCTGCTCGACGTGATAAGGACAAAACTTAACAACTTTTCAGCCAACGTCACCAGTTTCTAACTTTACCCCCACAGAACAACGTGGAAAAAGGTGGCTGATGGACAAGGTGAAGGAACAGAAAATCTTCGTCACTAAGGCAGATAAAGGTGGGGCTGTCCTTGCTCTAACCAGAGCCCTTTTGAGTACGTCACGCGCGCCACAAGAGGTGCGTAGCAGCCGCGCGCATAGCGTGCGTAAGCACCTGGTTAGGTGAAGGGCTGTCCTGTTACTAGATTTCGATGCAGCTCTCTAAGCAGTGGGAAAGGAAATAACCTACGCGGAGAAGTTTACCAGTCGATCAATACTCCAGTGCAAGAGAAGATAAAGCAGACAGAAAAAGAAGTCAGGGTACTAGTAACCAATATGGAGGTCGCCGGTATTTGTATTTGTATTTGTTACACCTGTACCCAGGCTTTTACAGTTATACTGAAGGGGCTCCAGGAAGATTCTAGATCTTTTAGAGGAGACCCTCATCATTTAACCCTCAATCACGGTTTCCCGGTCATTCGGCTGAGTCGACCGAAGAAGATTGCATAGGCAAATGCCCTTAGCGCACTCCTCTAGGATTGACGGATCAGGGAATCGAACCACCGATCTTCTGCATAGAAAGTCGGGGTAGATACCACTACACCAACCCGGTAAGATCACTGCCTACGACAAAACACTGATTAGGGGTGTTACTGAAAACGGTGGGAGAAAGCAATCTCCAGGTTTTAAATCTGTTGTACCGTACCCTTATCCACTTTTCAAGATCCGCAAACTATCAGAGTCACAAATTACTGAAAAGGTTATTCCCCCATTTAGATTAGTCTAATAAGTCTTAAATTGGTCTCGAATTTTGAGGATTGAGAGTGTCCAGAGACGCTTTACTAGGATGATTGAAGGGGTAGGCCTCCTTCCTGACTCTGAGCGACTGCAGATTCTTCAGCTAACCACTCCTGCTGAGAGACGCTCAAGAGGTGACCTGATTGAAGTTTACAAAGCTAGTCAGGGTTTATCCCAACTGGCTGGAGTTTTTAATTTCAGTAGGTCTGGACTAAATTTAGTTTGTAAACCAGGAAATAGTAAATCTTCTAAGGTTAGCCCTATTAAAAGATCCGCCAATCCTAGATCCGCCAATTCTAGAGGAGTGCGCTAAGGGCATTTGCCTATGCAATCTTCTTCGGTCGGCTTGCAGAATGACCGAAAAAACCGTGACTGTGGGTTAAATGAGAAGAGTCTCTGTTAATAGATCTAGAATCTTCCAGGAGCCTGTATAGTATAACTGTAAAAAGTTAAGTCTGAGTACAGGTGTATCAAACACAATTACAAATATATGTAAAAGTCACCTTGATGAGGTCCTTTTGGTGGTATAACGATAGGTGGAGACATGTCAGCAGAAAAGAAGGTTTTACTGATACAACTCCCAATCTTGGCTTTATCAGAGACGACAGTTCTTAAGATCTTTGTAAGTCCAACTTTTAACATACAATTACCATCAGCAGGTACCTAGTAAGAAGCATTGTTACAAATATGAGTCTGTTATGCAAATTCGCGATTACTTGCACCATAACAAGAATTATAGGGGATTTTACAAGAGTTTTGACCATTTAGTTAGGTCTCATTATTCAAATTAATGGTATTTATACATGTTTATTGTACATACAATTGTGTTAAAAACACAATCTAAAGGTGCAAAAAATTTTATTTTACTGGTAAATGATTTCAGAAATTTCGGCCAGAAATATTTTTTGGTTCTAGAGACAATTTTTCTGTGGTTTGAACTGCAAAATAACGTCCAATTTTAGACGAAAGCAATAGTTTCAACTAAAATTATTCAAAACAGTTGAACGATTTTTAATTATCAAAGTAGGAATCCTACCACCATACAACTTTTTTGCAGTGGTGATAGAGACCTTAATCAGTTCATAAATAAACACTAATATTCATTATAAAACAATACATGTATATGTATAAGAAAAAATACTCATCCTAGGAATTCAAAGCTTGATTGTCTGATACCTCCTAGATTTAGTGTACACTGAAAGGGTCATAACAAGTCATAGTTTTCCTCATTTGACAATGACACTGACATTTTGGTGACAAGGAAAGATGATGCTGAATCTTTGAGAAGTGGTGAATCGATAAGAGAAGACTGGATTCTTCATTGTCAGAGTTCAGACTGACAAATCCCAGTTTCCCATGGAGGAAGTTGTGTATCTAGGCCATAGGATCAGTATAAGTAAGCATGGCATTAGACCCGTGGAGAGCAAGGTGAAGACTATTGTTAAGGCTCCGAACCCCAAATCACGCAAACACCTGATTTAGTTAGACTAGGCATGGTGCAGTATTATGCTTGTTACCTTTCGAACCTACAGTGGTGCCTTCTTTGGGGTGCAAGAGGTGTCATACCTGAGAGAATGAGAAAAAGGTGTTAGAAATGCTGCATTCAACACACATAAGAGTTTCCAGCATAAAAGCCTTGGCTCAAAGCAATGTCTGGTGACCAGGCATCGACTCAGAGATCAAGAGATTTACCAAGAAGTGTAAACATGTAGCCTTGCATTCGACCAACAGGACCTTGTATGAGAGTACACGTCGACTTTGATGGCCCGTTTCTTGGTTATGTTTAGCTATTGATTGTTGATGCCTATTTAAAGTAGCTTGAAGTCTATAGAATGTTGATAGGTATGACTAAAGCCAGTGACACGATCAAAGTGCTAAGAGTTGTGTTTTGTTGATACGGTATACCTGTAACCTGTTTTACAGACGGAGGTCAACAGTTCATCTCTGATGAAATCAAAGCCTTCATGAAGTCAAATGGTATTAACCATGTCAAACCGCCTCCATACATGCCGGCTTCAAATGGTCAAATGGTCAAATGGAAGTTTGGTGGGCAAGTTCAAAGCTGCAATGAAGAAAATGAGGCAGTATCCAAGAAGCCTGACCCAGTACGCGAACCAGTTCGCAAATCAGTTCGCGAACCAGTACGCGAACTGGTTCGCGTACTGGTTCGGCAATCCCCGAACCAGTCCAGACTAGTTATGACATGATAACAAGTAGGTCACATATCGCAGATGCAAAATGCTGAAGGAAAGTAACGGGTTACGTTTAAGATGTGGTATATGAGGAAATCCTCCTTCTACCTGACTCTGTATTCTATTAGTTTATGTGTTATGTTTCTCTATATCGCTATTGCATGAAATTGGTCTATTATTAAGTGAACAAGTCTGTGCGTGACTTACTAATTTACAACATCCCCAACTTAATCGTTATGTCACAACTTTCATTCGGCAATTTATGCATCTGCGATATGTGACCTACTTGTTAT
>JH153596.1:55051-65960 GCA_000226015.1 Mnemiopsis leidyi | reverse complement strand
TGTGTGAGTGTGAGTTTAAGTGTGTGGGTGTAATCGCTTCTCAATAGATCGGTACTTATCTCATATTGAGACATATTACAATTAGCCAGCTCTCCCTCTCTCTCTTTGCAATTAAAGTTTCCCCGACACCCAATGCAATCTTGTAAGGCGCGAGAGAGCTAGGTAGACAAATCTATAAATAACTCAGTGCAGACAAATAGACTTGGTCCAGGGGATCAGACAATGGAAATCTTTAATATTCGCGAGCCATCCCACATCTCTCCACTCTACAACTTCTACTACTGGAGCGCGAGTCAGAAACGTTTTCAGTCACCCTTTCATGCCATAGTTCGCCAGGTCGGCGGACTACTGAGTATGGCTTTTTAGGGTTGGGATTGTGAATTTGGTCTTAAATTTGCTGGCAGTACATAGTTAAAAGATGATAGTATCTTACTCTCTAAGATTTAAACTATACTAGAAAACTAGGTTTGAGGTCAAAACATCAACTAAACCAGCTAAAGTCAATGTTTATTTAGTGTACTATATGACCGCATTAATAAACTCTCTGAAACTTAACCGGAGGCGGAAAAGAAGACGGTTTGTTATTTTAGTAATGAATCAAATATAAAATAAATAATGTAAACATGTACTTTTTACACTCTTCCAGAGGTTTTAACAGTGTTGTGGCCGGCAATGTCAATTTAAATCGTACATTCAATAAGATCAAAACCATGCGCTTCTAATCAGAGCTGCTCTAAAATGCGCTTCTAATCAGAGCTGCTCTAAAGTGAACCAAGAAAAATTTTTCAGCACTTAAATTAAACCCATCGAAAGAAAATTAAAAAATGAGGATTGTACGCTTTGGGCTTCATTAAGACAACTAAATTCTATCTCAACAAAATGATATTTAATGAACTTTACCTAGGAGTAGCGGATCTAGGTTCATTGTTATCCTTGTTCTCCTGATCTGTGTCATGTTCCTCACTGCTCGACTCCTGTCTCTCCGGCTTGTCGTTCAGAGGGTTGTTCTCGTTTATCGTGGAGAAGGGAGGTTTACGTACCTTAAATAGAGGTGTCCGCGTATCTGAGGGAGATATGGGAGAGGGTTAAGTATCTGCAAATCCGCATATCTATATATCTGCATATCCACATATTTGCATATCCACATATCTACATACCTACATATCAACATACCTACAAATCTGCATATCTACGTGTTACATAACCGCCGCAGCGTTTTTGTGTTTAGCGGAGACTTTTCGTATGGGCAGGAAGTTTACAACGTTCATAAGTTTGAAATTTTGGACGGATGTATTGATGAATTAGAACTTTCTAGATCATGCTAGGCGGCGTTGGGCTTATAATCGGCGGTTATTTGGCCTGGGTTATTACTAACACTAGGGGTTTTAACTAAGATATGTAGAAAAAGTTGTCAGCAATTCCATAACAACTCCAAATATACAACGACTACTGCAGGGCCTCTCTCTTTAACTTAAACATGGATGACCACGATTGGTCATGTTTAGCACCTTAACCCCCCCCCCCACTCATTTTATGTAGAATTATGAAATTTTCGGGGCTCCTGCCCAATATTCCAGGATGCCTATCATTTTATAATTTTTTAAATTTCCGGGGCCTCGCCCAAAACTATGTTGTGCATACATACTACTTAATCCTTCATAGTTCCTGAATACCAGATTTCTACTAAGTCCATGATTTCTAGTAAAATACTGGAAATTTCCTGTCCAATTAACTTATCAGTTGCGCTGCCATGCTGACAAAACGATCAGAATCAAGAACCCCGCTGGTTACGTGTCTGATGTAGACCGAGCCAACTTGTACAGGTCTTAAAGCTTACATCAGCTGTGGAGCAAGTACCGCACACGAAGATTTAAGTTCCTAAAGAATACTGCACAGCCAATATCTCGATATATGGTAGGTATGATAGGTAATGTCGGTAATGTCCTTGATTCTATTTCTGAATGGTGATTGTTGGTTATACGTGTGGTGTAGTGGGCAAATTGTTTAATTTGGAAATAGAAATAGTCCAGTTTATCAAGGGTTGGTACCCATGTTAAGGTGTCAGTAAAATTAAGCTAAATATAGACCCAAGATAGGCGTTCTATAACGCGGGGTGTGATAAATATAGAGTTCGACACTATGAGAGTATCACGTACATAATGTTGTAGAAGAGATTTAGTCACATACCCAGTTTAGTGTGCTCAACTCAGATAGTCACTAGATCAATGTAGATATTTACTAGTCTTTAGTCGCACTTACAGAGTTATTTAGGCAACTTATAACCAGTAAATGTGATAAAGACAAAGTGAACTTCTTCATGATCGTTAACGAGGGATAGGTCTACTGGCTATCCGTATTTATAGACATGACGAAACTTGAATATTGTGGCGAAATTACTTGAAGTGTTTAGTTATTTGAAATTTGTAACAGAATCTTAAAGGGATGATGTTTGTAACCTATGGTAGGCACAGACAGATACGATTAGATAGGTTAGGTAGATACGATTAGGCATATCTAAAGTCTAGACAGTCATTAGATAAGAACCAAAATTAGAAATTCACTCTTTAAGAAGAATCGAGATCTTCTCTAGATTTAGGCGGCAACTTGTAACGGACTATATATCGGAGAAAAGTTGCCTAATTCTCAGCATTACCAACACATCCATAACGTATGTTTATGTCTCTGAGTTGGGACTAGATTGAGGGGTAGTCGTGTTTGTGTTAATGTAAAGAGTAGTGTTAAAGAAGCGACAGTTGAAGTACTTTCGTAAACTTAAACAGAGATTAGCAACTTGCTTTTATATCTTCTAATTTTTTTAAATTCAATTATCGATTGATTGCTAAATATCATTGACCCGTCTATAATTATAAACTGTTGATTAAATAGTTATTACTCATAGCTTTGAAGCCAGTACTTAATTATCGGTTAATGATTTAGTAATTACTTAATTAATTACCTGTTTCAGACTCGGTCCACATGCTCTCGGTCATGCCGTTGTGTTCAGAGGAATCAGTTTCTCGTTCTGACTCTGACGAACTTGCAGTCTCTTCTGAAGGTTTAAAACAAATGTTTTCTTTACAACAACATAGTTGCATGAATACACATTTCATAATGACAGTAGTTAATGGTTCAGTAAAGACAAAATAACTCATTATTCACCAATAAACCTTTAAATATGATGACAGTATTTAACTGACGTAATGACAAACTAACTATTCAACCCAAAAAAAATAATTCAACCCACCAGGAGTCTTCCTAATGACAGTATTTAACTGACGTAATGACAAACTAACTACTCAACCCAAAAAAAAAAATTATTCAACCCACCAGGAGTTTTCCGCGTTCTATGAACATGATGGTTCGGTGCAAGGCGATTGCGGTCGATCTCTGACTCACTGTCTGAATCTTTCAACTTTCGTTTCGTCGAGAAAACTGCAGGAATTCAGGACCACTTAGACATGCAATGTAAAATGTAGATAAAAGAATAAAATTTTAACTGAGGTTTCCAGAACATGAGCCAAACGTCAGACACAGTCAATATGTAAGGTATAATGATTCACTATATGAGGATAATAGAGCAAATCACTTATTGTACAGTTTAATGTTGGTCTGACTACCTGGCTGGCAGCATTCTCTTTCTTATTCTATTCCACTAAAATCATTGTTATGCGGCACACATACAAATAATAAGTACGTTTTAACATATGACAGCCAGATAAATATTTATGTATTCTAACTTATATAGGTGTCTTGACACATGTAATCATGTGAGTACACAGTAGTAGGAGATAAATACTATTGAGATGAGAAACTTAGTAGTAGAAGATAAATACTATTGGGATGAGAAACTTAGACCCTAGGTAGGCGGAACGTATTGGATCTTCAGTCTCCAACAATCTAACGTGTAACTACTGCTCTCATTTTAAGTTAGTGTGTGGGCTATGGTTGACATATCTACATTCTACAATGGGGTACAATGTACATAGACTCATACATAGAGGGGCACGTCTGAAGTTAACCTAGATTCTATGTAAAGTTTACCTAGATTCTATGCAAAGTTAACCTAGATTTCATGTAAAGTTAAGCTAGATTCTATGTTAAAGTTAAGCTAGATTCTATGTAAAGTTAAGCTAGATTCTATGTAAAGTTAAGCTAGATTCTATGTAAAGTTAAGCTAGATTTCATGTAAAGTTAATCAAGACTCTATGTAAAGTTAATCAAGACTCTATGTAAAGTTTACCTAGATTTCATCTTAAGTTAACCTAGGTTCTATGTAAAGTTAAGCTAAATTTCATGTAAGTTAATCAAGACTCTATGTAAAGTTAATCAAGACTCTATGTAAAGTTTACCTAGATTCTATGTAAAGTTAACCTAGGTTCTATGTAAAGTTAAGCTAGATTTCATGTAAAGTAGTTACTATGTATAAGACAGTAAGTCAGTATACGACAGTAAGTCAGTATACGACAGTAAGTCAGTATACGACAGTAAGTCAGTTAGTCAGTATGGTTCAGTTCAGGACAGTATTAGAAGAGGATAATATGACAGTTTGAGAAAAATAAGGTAGAAAGTAGGAGCATAATCTACAATGGTAGAGCGAAAGGATCGCAGAGAGACAGCCCCGATTTTGGAATTTAAGAAGACTTAATTAAAAAGAACTTGATAAATACCACTATTCATGATAGCAGGTAACCTGCAAAAAACCTAGTAAGTAAAATCCATGTAAAGTTAACCTAAGTTAACCTAAGTAAAATCCATGTAAAGTTAACCTAAGTAAAATCCATGTAAAGTTAACCTAAGTAAAATCCATGTAAAGTTAACCTAAGTAAAATCCATGTAAAGTTAACCTAAGTAAAATCCATGTAAAGTTAACCTAAGTAAAATCCATGTAAAGTTAACCTAAGAAAATCAACCCACCATCGCCTTTAGGTAGTGTCTTCTCGGGGCTGGTGTCACTGTCGCTGTAGTGGGGTTCAGGAGTGTGGAGGTTCATGTTGAGGGGCCCGTGCTCTTGTTCGCTCAGTTCCGGGAACATGTCGTGAGAGTTGGTGTTGGAGGAGGAGGACGTTATAGAGGAGGCTGTAGGTGTCTGGGGGTGTAAGGGGGTTGGGGGCAGGGAAACATGGAATGTCTAACAGACTCCTTCCGATTTTTGACTTATCTAATCAGGTGAGAGTGTAGGTCGTGAAATTATTTGACCGAAAGACACCGAAAGATGAAGTACCCTTAAAGTGTTATGAAGCTAAGATATCGACCCAACACTTCAATAGAAGCATCTTGAGTAAAGTGAAATTACTCACCACCTTGATGCCGGGTTTAACTTTGAGATTTTCAGTGTTTCTCAACACGACTCTCCGTCTCAAGTTGGGACATGTATCCAGCTTCTTGCTGAACAGTTTGCTGTGACTGTGCTGCTTCGACAACAAGTGTGACTTTGGGGTTGGTTTACTTGGGTTGGAGGTTGTCGTGTTCTTCGTCGACTTGGACTTCTTGATCAGGGTCGAGCTGGAGATAAAGGAGAATAGATTGAGGCTTTCTTTTAAATAAAAGGTAATGTTCTGCGGGACATTAAATACTTTCAACACTCTAATTAATTTGAGTTACAGGATGAATAACTAAGGGACATATAATTGCCGCAGTATAGTTATTAGGCACAGTCCAGCCATTTTCTGGGTACTTGTATCGAGGCTGTAAGATGTTGTCGGCAAGTGGCTCATCTTCATAGAGCTCACTAGAATACCAGTGCTAGTTGACCAATCTTCTTAACGACTTACTTCCTATAACTACCTTAATTTCCATTTTCCATGCTTAATAAATTAGTAAATGATTGGTTGTGTACCAAGATGATTGACGATGACGTCAATACAATCGACCTTTATTGGTCGGAAATTCCACAATTAGATTGCTATAGACCTGAACAGTAATACAGTCTTTTACTAAGAGTGCTATAGTCCTGAACAGTTAAACAGTGTTTTACTAAGATTGCTATAGACCTGAACAGTAATACAGTCTTTTACTAAGATTGCTATAGACCTGAACAGTAATACAGTCTTTTACTAAGAGTGCTATAGTCCTGAACAGTTAAACAGTCTTTTACTAAGAGTGCTATAGTCCTGAACAGTAATACAGCACTAAGAGTGCTATAGTCCTGAACAGTTATACAGTCTTTTACTAAGAGTGCTATAATCCTGAACAGTTATACAGTTAATATAGACTCGATAAAGTCCTATACTTACATGCCACTCTTCTGAGCTTTCTTCATGTCAGTAGCAACGGCTTGACAGAAGGTTAAACCCACCACTAGCCATAACTGAAATTAGGGAATTAAGTGCAAGTGTTGACCTGCCCATCTTCAATTTGAGCAAAAATACTGGCCTAATTCTATTTATTCAAGATTTTGTCCAGCACGCTGAAGCAGAAATTTGTAATTAGCCAGCAAATGCAGGACTTATTGTTTAACAGTTTAGAGCTAACCACAAGAGGAGTTAAAGATTCACACATCAGGACATCGTCGACTCTATCAACTTGCAAAACAAGAATTGCCATGAGCAGTTGGAGCAGCCACAGCGTGACCAGGACACAGTACATTTTCCGAGATGTTTTAGTCACCCACCTGAGTTAAATTTTCTGTAGAGCTACATGTGTGCACCTCATTACTACTTTGATTAAAGACTATAACTTAATCGCTTTACATTCGATACATTATATATAAATTTGTCATTTCAAGTCACCTAGATCATGTATCATGTTGTCAACTCACCATTTGAAGTAGAACGGTAGGAAAATAAGTTTAAAGAAGCCAAAGAAGGCGATGTTGGTCCAGTTGTAGGCAGGTTTCGGTTTCTCATAATTTGTCCCTGAAAGTAGTCTTAGTCAGCAAATGAGAATTCAAATTTAAGAGTTTGCCGAGATCGTTTATGGCCGGGAGATTAGACTTTTTAGAATCCGGTGAAATTGCCTTATAATCATGATGTATACCACCACTAATAGTCTTAATAGGATGTTTCTATCTAATGAACTCTCAATGTAGATTATTTCTAAAGGATCTGATAATGACGAATAGACATTAGACATATCAGTGTACGAGATCAAATTGATTTCACACTTATAGCAATATAGATTATAGATTGACTTGACAAAAATTTGACTGAAATTCTCCCAGCAAAATTTTATTTATGAATAATCGTAATATTAATGTGTCATGTTTGTTGAAAGCAAACAATTTAAAGAATTGCTTAGCAGCAATTTTGGAACACATTTTAACTTGAAATCATAAAACTTTACAGTTGACCATGCCTCAAACCTACCACAATATTAAAAAGGTTCAAGCCCTGTGGCCAGAGTTGAGCTGAAAATAAATTCGTTGGGCAAATTATTTTAAAAGTAAACATTAGGCAAGTTTTACATAAAAACATGATCTTGCGAATTTAAATGTTCAAATTTCACCTCGAATAAGATCCACATCTATAAGTTCTTTTTTAAGCTTGGTTCGCTTGGAGTTACTGGCAGTGAAAGAAGTGGGAAAGTCCTGATGGAAATTAATTGTGCAAATTATTTCTCTCTGAATAAGATATCAACAAACAAATAATAATAATAATCTCAACAAAGACAAATTAACTTAGTTATATGAACATGAGTTGTATTTTTCATGCATTAAAAATTTAAGATGGAAATGAACAAATTTTATTATATGACTGATCGTACCTTTAAATTTTAATAGATTATAAATTTAAAATAATGTGTTAATATATAATTTGTGTTAATATAATTTGTGTTAATATAATGTGTTAATATAATTTGTGTAAAATATCTTGGGAATTCATAATCCTAAATCAATGAGTTCATGAACCATGGACGTTTAATTGATTATGCCACAGAATCGATAGAAAATTAAATTGGCTAATTTTCTGCAACCAAATTTTATCGCCGATAATTGAAAAATTATTATCTGTTATCCGCAATAAAAAAATATTCGACCGCTAATGACAATAAACAGCTTGAAATTCATTTTGTGCATATATTTAGAGGCCAGAGGTGTATGCTAAAGTCATTTGCAGATGCAGACTTCTTCAGTCAACTCAGCTATATGACCCAGAAACCGTGACTGAGGGTTAAATAGGGGTGTCTATAATCTATATGAAGTCATAGAATCTTCCAGGTTTCCCCTTCAGCAGAGCTGGAGAAGCTGGGGAACAGTTGTAACAGTTTCAAAAATACAAAACATTCCTTACTTTTAGCTTCTTCTCTGCCTGTTGTTCCCAAGCAGCCTGGTCATGTTTCTTGATCTAAGACATTGATGTTGAAAATCCAAAATGTAAAATATAGACCAAAACGAATTTAGGATTGAATATTTAAGATTTTCTATCAACAAAAAAATTTAATCAAGCATTTTATGAGTAGATACAGTATAATTTTATTATAGTCAAACATGGACATACCTTATTTGAATGTTACTTTTTCCTGTATGACTAAGAAATGTTTAAACTATTTTGAACGAATACAAACATGTCTGTTTGAAATTATTTCAAGTAAAAAGTTCTCACATTTCTTAGTCATACAGAGAAAAGTAACATTCAAATCAGAATTGCTATGAGACTAAATAACTACCTGCTGCTAGTACTACAAATAAGGACATACCTTAGTCTGTATCCAGTCAACAGTATCGTTGATCCGTTCACCAAATGCCATACATTAAATATGAATAGATATGGTTGTCACTTTGATTGATGCCTCCAAAACAATCTTTTTAGGACAGTTCGTCTCAAGCTTAAGATCTCACTACTTGCACTAAAATCTAATGGAAAATGGAAATTGTTAAACGTTTATTGTACATGATGGAACTCAAAAGGGGGCATTCTTTGTGGTAAATAGATCTTTCACCTAGATCTTTAACCTCCCCCCCCCCCCCCAGCAATTTATTTGTATTTGTTACACCTGTACCCAGGCTTTTACAGTTATACTGAAGGGGCTCCTGGAAGATTCTAGATCTTTTAACGGAGACCCTCCTCATTTAACCCTCAATCACGGTTTCCCGATCATTCGGCTGAGTCGACCGAAGAAGATTGCATAGGCAAATGCCCTTAGCGCACTCCTCTAAGATTGGCGGATCTGGGAATTGAACCCCCGATCTTCTGCATGGAAAGTCGGGTTAGATACCACTACACCACCAATAAAGACTAAATATACTCTTCTCACTGGTGCTTTAACTAATGCCTTTCACACCTTCTTAGATAAAGACCTATGGCCAGTGGCTCAACTTATTTCATGCAATGTGTGATCACGCAGGCAGCTACACACAAGCACAGCTGGGCACTAGCACAGCCACGCAGCAGCCATCACCAAGCGCGGCCACGAAGCAGCCAGTGCCAAGCCCGGCCCGGCCACGCACTAGCAAAAAGCTAAGTTTAACACTAAGAAATTTTGTTTTTAAGGCCTCCTGGCAAGTTGTATTGAACATGCTTTTGCACAATGACCAGCTGGAGGAAAATCTGTGTTTACAAGAAGCAGCTAGACCAAGGACTGGAGTGTCATAAGCTTTTTCGAGCCCATTTTTACCGCGTGCAGGTCACTCCAGGGTGCAAACAGCGACAAAACCGGTGCCATGGCCCTGCTCAGGCTGGGGGACACGCTGTGACAACAGTTCTTGAGTAAATATAAGTTTTCTTTCTTGTACTAGCTTCCTATCAGATTTAAGTATTAAGTCACCCGCCATAAACTCAAGAGTGGATGATTTGCTGTCTCTTTTACTGGACATGATAAAATATTCAAAGATGAGTTTTCCTAAGACTTTATAAATTAAGTCTTCCGGTCAAAACATCTTATTTATAACTACAAAACAAAATCTATGTCCACCATTTTTATTTATTTACCAAGGGTAATGCCGCTGCCCACAGGGACCAATTTACTCATTGGAAGATGTTTCCAATCGATAGCCGTGGTAGTTAATTTAAATTTTTCATTCTGGGAGTTAGCCTAAGCGTGTATTGACTGGACTAAATCCGTCTACTGTTCAGCTTTGAGTTGCAAGAGTCGGGCATCACCGCACACCGCGACAGATCATGTATTATTGATTATCAGCATTAACTATCGTAGATTCGTTGGCTGAGCTATTCACTGATGGCCGAGGCTGGGTCAAATAAGGTTATTTGATATTATGGACACAGCTCAACTGGCAGAGTAATTGAGTCCATTTTCTTTGTTGAAGATTGGTCCCGATTCTGAATTTATATTTCTCATTCATTCATCATAGTCAAATATTCTCAAAGTTCTTTATACAGAGGTAAACCTTAATTAAATCATTCACGAATTTTTGTTTTGCTTTGAGACGTGTGGGTGGTTTGGTTTTCGGTATGGCATGCTTTGATTAGGTGGCTTGATTGGGTCACGTGCGGTTCGATTAAATGGTGTTGCAGTGAATTGTATCATTTCTTTGATCCTATGGTGGTGGCCGGTGGGATGCAACCTTCCCAGGTGCATAGCATCCTGGGCATGGTTGTTGGGCTGATTTGTGGGATGTTTGCACAGTGCTGCTGGTCGCGGGTGTGAATTATGATTTGTATCAATTTATATTGCTTTCAGGGATATCTTGTTGTTGGATATTAACATGAAATTAATATGTCTCCCTTTCAGGAGTATGTTTGTATATGACTGTTTTATCTGCTAGTGGGGTCTTGTTGTATTTGTCAATTGGTGTTTCATTGCTACTAAATTCTGAAGTAACAAGTGGTAGCAGGAAGTGAGCAATGGCACAAAGTGAGGAAAGAAGAAGTTACAAGGCCCCACCAGCCTACACTGATGGAGAGAACTACAGTGACTGGAAGCTGGACATTGAGCTTTGGCAGGAGTTTACGTCTTTAGAAAAGAAGAAACAGGGAACTGCATTTCTCCTAGAGTTAAAACCAGGCAAAGTGAA